>OY740790.1:64445973-64466824 GCA_963514005.1 Raja brachyura | reverse complement strand
TGAATGCTTCTCCCACCCCCCCCACCCCCCCACCCCCCCACCCCCCCCCCCCCCTTGTCCTTTCCTCCTCTTCCTTCCCACCCCTCCCCTTCTTCTCTTACCGACCCCAGCCGCCACCCCACTCCATCCATCATCCATTACCCCCTGCATCCCTGGTCCCACCCCGGGTTGTCATTCCTCACATGGCCCCACACCTTCTACTCATTCTTCGACCGGCAGTCCTTCCCACTCATCTTCCACCCGTCTCCTTTCGGGCTGCCCAAGGCTCAAATCCACCCTCTCTATCTGCATTGTTCCCCGACCACGCAACGTGGAGGCTTCGTCTTGGTAACTCCAGCCATCGCGCCGACTGGCAAATGGGTAAACCCAAGCAATAACGTCTCAATCCCAACTGATTGCAGGAAGTTTCAATGTTTCATTGAGGAGGGGCCCCATTGAAACCTACAGAATAGTGAAAGGTTTGGATGGTGTGGATGTGGAGAGGATGTTTCCACTAGTGGGAGTGTCTAGGACCAGAGGTCATAGCCTCAGAATTAAAAGACGTTCTTTTAGGAAGGAGATGAGAAGTTTATTTACTCAGAGGATGGTAAATCTGTGGAATACTTTGCCACAGAAGGTTGTGGAGGCCATCAGTGGATATTTTAAAGGCAGAGCTGATGGATTCTTGATTAGTACAGGTGTCTGAGGTGCTGGGCAGAAGGCAGGAGAATGGGGTTAGGAAGTAAGCCCACCTGGAGTATTGTGTACAGTTTTGGTCTCCTCGTTTGTGGAAGGACATTCTTGCTATTGAGGGAGTGCAGCGTAGGTTTACAAGGTTAATTCCCGCGATGGCGGGACTGTCATATGCTTAGAGAATGGAGCAGCTGGGCTTGTATACTCTGGAGTTTAGAAGGATGAGAGGGTATCTCATTGAAACATATAAGACTGTTAAGGGTTTGGACACGCTAGAGGCAGGACACATGTTCCTGATGTTGGGCGAGTCCAGAACCAGGGGCCACAGTTTAAAATAAGGATAAGCCATTTAGAACGGAGACGAAGAAACACTTTATCTCACAGAGAGTGGTGAGTCTGTGGAATTTTCTGTCTCAGAGGGCGGTGGAGGCAGGTTCTCTGGATGCTTTCAAGCGAGAGCTAGATAGGGCTCTTAAAAATAGCGGAGTCAGGGGATATGGGGAGAAGGCAGGAACGGGGTACTGATTGGGGATGATCAGCCATGATCACATTGAATGGCGGTGCTGGCTCGAAGGGCCGAATGGCCTACTCCTGCACATTGTCTATTGTCTATTGTCTATTGTCTATTGAAGGATAGATAGATCAGCCATGATTGAATGACGGAGTAGACTTGATGGGCCGAATGGCCTAATTCTATTCCTATCACTTATGACCTTGTGAAGTCAGCTAATGAGCCG
Source organism: Raja brachyura (assembly GCA_963514005.1). Next base: position 64,465,415 of record OY740790.1, on the reverse strand, counting down.
TGCGTGCATCAGCAGCCAGGATGAATTGTGCTCCGGCTGTGGCCCTACAGAACGAATTAACCCCGCGTCCCCAAACAGGCACCACCCCGTCAGGACAGCTCAAACGTTGTTACACTACGACACCAGAGAAAGCACGTTCACGACCGAAGATAGACACAAAATGCTGGAGAAAGGGAATTGTCTGAAGAAGGGGCTGACCAGCTTTTTTTGGCGTCACTCTTCGGTTTAAACCAGCATCTGCAGTTCCTTCCCACTTGTTCAAGACCGAGCTGACTGACCTTTAAATACGTTATCCAAAACGGTCCTGCAAAACTAGTTGCCACAAACCTCAGCCCCAAGTACTCGCCTGTTAACCCTGCACGTTAAACTCATCTAAAGATATTATATATATGTGTGTGTGTGTGTGTGTGTGTGTGTGTGTGTGTGTATGTGTGTGTGTGTATGTGTGTGTGTGTGTGTGTGTGTGTGTGTGTGTGTGTGTGTATGTGTGTGTGTGTGTGTGTGTCTGTGTGTGTGTGTATGTGTGTGTGTATGTATATATATACACACACACACACACACACACACACACATATATATATATGTGTATATGTGTGTGTGTGTGTGTATATATATATATATATACATATATATAAACACATACACACACACACACACATATATATAATATCTATAGATGAGTTTAACGTGAAGATTCATATATATATGTATATAAAGGCCAGGACGTGTAGAAATATGTGTAATTGCATTACCTGACGCTAGAAGTTATATCTGGCAGCTTGCGTATGGCGGGACGATAACGCAGGTACATAGACATAACTATAATCTGTAGAAACAAGGAACACAACAGGGCACAAAGTGTTGGAGTAACTCAGCGGGACAGGCAGCAACTCTGGGGAGAAGGAATGGGTGACGTTTCGGGCCGGGACCCTTTCTTCAGACCTTGTGTTGATCAGACAAGGAAACCAAAGCGGTCAACCACAGGGAACATCTATCAACTGCCAGAATCAGGAGATATACTCCTGTATATCCAGGGTTGTCACAGGGCAGGGTAGTGAATTAAAACACGTTCTTATAGTCACTGAATGGAATAACATTTCCGTTAAATAAATTTAATTTTCACTATTATGCGGAATTCTGTCAAACTAGTCGCCAACCAGAAAGTCAAAAGAACACAAGAAAATCGGAGCAGCAATAGGCTACCAGATCTCTCCAGTCCAGCCTGACCAGTATGATCACGGCTCACAAATATATTGGCCTCGCCTCCTTAGTTCAGTTTAAGATACAGCGTGGAAACAGGCCCACCGAGTCCACGCCGACCCGTTACAACAGTTCTCTGCTAGATCACTACACGCCTTTAGAACGTGGGAGGAAACCGGAGCTGCCGGAGGAAACCATCGCGGTCACAGGAAGAATATACAAACTGCGCACAGACAGCACCTAAGGTCGGGATCGACCCCGGGTCTCTGGCGCAGTGAGGCGGCAGCTCTACCGCTGCGCCACCCCAGCGCCAGTAGCGCATTACACTCAATTAGCAGCGGACCTTCAGCAGATAGACACAAAATGCTGGAGTAACTCAGCGGGACAGGCAGCATCTCTGGAGAGAAGGAATGGCTGACGTTTCGGGTCGAGGCCCTTCTTCAGACTGAGATTCAGGGGAGGGGGAGATACAGAGATAAGGAAGTGTAAGGTGTGAGAACTAGACATCAAAGGGGGTGGAGTCCATTTAAAAAATGTAGAATAGATGATTGTTTAAGCAGGAACTGCAGGTGCTGGAAAATCGAAGGTAGACAAAAATGCTGGAGAAACTCAGCGGGACAGGCAGCATCTATGGAGCGAATGAAATAGGCAACGTTTCGGGCCGAAACTCTTCTCCTCGGTTAGCTCGGAGAAGGTAACAACAAAGCAAACAGAGATAAAATGTAAATTACTCCAGCACTTTTGTTCCATGCAAGATTCCAGCATCTGCAGTTCCCAACAAAGACCACTGTGACTGCGACTTGCCACATGTGCCAATAAAGTATAATTCATTCATCCATTCATTTTTTTGTCTTCCTTATTTATTTATCCACCTCAACATTAAATATATCTGATGATCTATCCTTCGCTACCCACAGGGGCACGGGACGCCCTTTGGAGAGAAGAAATGACCACGCACCTCAGTTTAAAATATTCGGCTCTTTATTTTGCAGCGACGTCCCTTTGCTGGTGAAAAAAAAAGGCAAAATAAGGCCTGCTTTTCAAATGTAAATAGGGGTTGGTTAATCATTGGGAAAGATGAAACGAAAGAGATGATTTAAGAATGATAATACAATATACAATCAACTTCAAGAGTCGCGACTTAAATTATACACATGGATGTGTTCGAATTCAATTAATTAAATCCCCAAAGTCTAGATTCGAATATTATGCTGCTTTCAATAACCAATATCAGAACGGCCTTTGATAACATGACAATATAACGGGGGGGGGGGGGGGGGGGAGATTAATTATACCTCTCCTTAGCAAAAAAAAATATCAGACAGTCTACATTCGGACTTTGTCGCAGCCCTTAAATGATCAAATCAAAAATTCACTTTGAAGTTGAAGATCACCACCTCTTTACTTAAAAAAAAATACAACATCAGAACTTCTGCTTCAAAAGATGGCACATTTTGAATCTCTTTAAACATTTATCTATTAATTGTGAGGATTTGCATCATTTTTCGGTTTTAGTGGCAGCTTCGGTGTCACAGTCTGATGGTGAGGAGTTCTGGTCAGGCTGCAATAATATTTATGTTGAATAAAAGTTACAATAACTTCACGGCTGTTGTTGGAGGTCAGAAGCAGGAATTTGTAATTTTACAAGAAAACGTACTGTAAATTAAAAATTGTAAACGGCCTTAAACAATAATGTACATTTTAAATTTGGGCATGATGCTTTGTATTGAAGTGTTAACCTGGATATTCCCATTAGACTGCTGGTACAAATACGCGGCGTAATGTTTCGAAACGGTGCAATAATCGAACTCTATACTTCCGCACACCTTTACTGATGATTCCCTGTCCCGCTGAGTTCCTCCAACACGCTGTTCTTTTTTTTTTGCTCAAGATTCCAGCATCTGCAGTTCCTTGTGCCTGCGTATCTTTGCATTGAGTCATACGCACACAGGAACTGCAGAAAAGATAGACAACATAGAATGTATGTACTTGCTGCAGTAACTTTAATATTCCATTTGCTGAGAGGAAAATAGTGCGGTGGTCCTCAAACAGCTAATCTGAAAACAAAATATTTATATATATAAGCACGAGTTTAAACCTTGTTGGTTTACACAAACTGTCGACCAAAGCGTTGTTATTACAAATTAAACCGGTCGAGGTACGAATGTATTTCGCTGACTAAACATTCTAATTGACTAAACATGTCCAAGGCGTTTCTGCCTTGTCATTACCAACAGCAGAAGGGAAATGCTAAACATGGAACTGTAACAGAGCAATTTACATTGGCCGGGTGGATGCACGTCCCAAGTATCACAATGTAGACCAAACTATGATTAATTAACATTCAATCTTAGAGTTGAAGTTATCACGTTGAAAACAGCACTTTATTTTCATGTCGGGGAGTTGTTGCGTGGATATTATTTTTCCCTCGGCGTTTTGCTCTTTGCTCCAGCCACATGGTGTGAAAACTGTGTAAACTAAAAATCGTGTTGACCAGTCTGAGGTAACAACAGGATTAGGCGGCATTCAACAAAGGTCCTAACGGAAGACACAGCAAACTGTAGCCATGTACTTGTCAATGTTTGCAAGTAAACCTTCCGTTTAATTTCGAGGGCTGTTAAGCGATAGGCGGTTGTAGAGAATTTATTTCACGAAAACGGTATAATTTGCAAAAGAATGACAAATTATAGGTGGGGATTCGTTAGTACAATATCAAATTATTCTACTTACAAAGTCAATCCTGAAAGAACTACCTCATTTTTATCATCGTTCGGAATTTAACACTTTTTTTTTAAACTGGAAATTTGACAGAAATTCTCGATGCTGAAAACAATCAAATTGTTTTTTTTATATTACGGTTGGATAGTTAAAATTGAAAGTTATTAAAGTATCGTTTAATGCATATTTATTTAACTTAACCAGTTGTTACAAGTTTGTGTGGCCGCATTAACTAAGGGCAACGCGGCGTGATCTGGTCAGAGTCACTCGTAACATGATCCTGAAATTAGATGCACGACTTTTAAACAAAGTTACCAACTTTCACGATTTGCTGAATTTTGGCTGTTTGATTTCACGTTTGCTGGTTCCTTGTTGCTGGATTTAATCAAAATCCCGCAAGTGCCAAAGTTTGACAAGTTGGGAATCTTTATCAAGAACAATAAAAGTTTTCACAAACGCCTAGTCCTTTATAAAGTTTCTCCAGCTTTTTGTGTATCCTGGTCGTTATAAATACTGAGCAAACAAACAGTGAACAGTTGAACTCGTTTTACTAGTCAATTTGGAATTCCGGTTCTTGGGAAGAATTTCGTTCCAAGTTGTTACAATAAACCCTTAGGACCTCTCTCTATCCCTTCAAATCGCATGTCCAGCCGCACTAAAACTTACATCCAATTATTTACCACGCCGGGACGGTTCGACAAGTTAAAAAAGACAATTCGTCTGACGTGATTACTGTCCACAAAAACAAATTTTAAACTTGTTTTTTTTTAATCTGCGCACGTCAATTCTAATTACAGAAAATAAATGATCGTGGATTGAACAAACAGCCCCCCAACAGAGGGGAGGTGACTGCAGAGGTTCAGTTAGAGAGGGGAAAATGAGAGGGGCGTCTCCGTGCCATTTATTCCCTTTCATTAGACAGTCGTTGAGGTCAATTTGTTTTTAACGCGAATTTATTAGTAGAGAGATCAGCAAATGATTCCCCAATTACTGAAGCGAAAACAAATGTGCCCCGGGGCTCCGGCATTCTGGAAGCTCTTCACACCGAGGCACCATGCGACCAGAAACCTCTAGGGGAAATTATCATTTTCTCTCTTTTTAAAAAGAAATCTAAATGTATAAAATCCAAATGTATATCAATGCTTATGTAACTTAAATATTTCTTTGCAATTACAGGCCGCCCGGCTTGACGTGGATACTGCTTTGTGAGCTCGGCTATGGGTAGAGAGGGCGCTGATTTTAAACATTGCTCACTGTTCAGCCAGAGCCACCCGATTAAATTGCTGTTTGCAAATGTGTACGCTGAAAGCGACGTGTGCTTTGATAAATTATATATCAGCAGTGTATTATTAAGTAAATTCCAGGAGGATGGCGCTATTTTTTTTTTTTTTGTGTTTGTTGATAAGTCACACTTACAATGCACGGTTTCCATCACTCTAATACTTAGCAGTGGTTAGCTATAGTATTATCACCAGCAACATTTAAAGCCGATTAATATTACCGCGTTAAAATCCACACCGGCTATCGTTGGGAAAAGTTTTGCTGGCCTTGTTAATAATGGTTGTCAACGCACAACTGGTCCGTCCTTGTAATTTTTACTGTTAAGGGGTTGGAGGTTTGTGGCCCCGCATTAGAGGAAGATCAGACGTTGATTTGATGATCTTAGTATAAAGTGACCAAAAGCTTTCGGTTGTCATAACCGCATAGCCCCCCTTCAGATCACACTAGGTAAAGGGGAGGTTGTAGGTGAGATTGTGGCTGTGCTTTTTGGCTGCGAGCTCTCGCATTGAAGATGTTGGCCCTGCGGTTTTTTTTTGCTCCAATCGCTCACGCTGCGCAGCCTTACGCCTGCTGTCTGGCGAAGCCGGTGCTTTCAAGCGTTATGCTTCTCCACAACAGCTGCCAGGCTAGGACAAATTCCCGTTTCCCAGGCAGGCCAGCCAGCCTGGCAAAACCATCCATTATGATGCGCTGCTAACAATTCAAAACAACTGTGAATAACCCACACTATATTCACCATCAACCATAGATAGATAGATAGATAGATAGATAGATAGATAGATAGATAGATAGATAGATAGATAGATAGATAGATAGATAGATAGATAGATAGATAGATAGATAGATAGATAGATAGATAGATAGATAGATAGATAGATAGATAGATAGATAGATAGATGCAGATAGATGCAGATAGATAGATAGATAGATAGATAGATAGATAGATAGATAGATAGATAGATAGATAGATAGATAGATAGATAGATAGATAGATAGATAGATAGATAGATAGATAGATAGATAGATAGATAGATAGATAGATAGATAGATAGATACACAAAAAGCTGGAGAAACTCAGCGGGTGCAACAGCATCTAAGGAGCGAAGGAGATAGATAGATAGATATAGATAGATAGATAGATAGATAGATAGATAGATAGATAGATAGATAGATAGATAGATAGATAGATAGATAGATAGATAGATAGATAGATAGATAGATAGATAGATAGATAGATGCATATAGATGGATAGATAGATGCTGATAGATGGATAGATAGATGCTGATAGATGGATAGATAGATGCAGATAGATGGATAGATAGATGCAGATAGATGGATAGATAGATGCAGATAGATGGATAGAGATAGATGCAGATAGATGGATAGAGATAGATGCAGATAGATGGATAGATAGATGCATATAGATAGATGGATAGATAGATGCATATAGATAGACGTATATATATATATATATATATATATAGAGAGAGAGAGAGAGAGAGAGAGAGAGAACATAATAAATACATGAAGTTATTATAATGAGGGGGGAAACATTTAAACAAGCGCCCAGATATATTTTTCCGCATCTCACATTTTCCTCCAAAGTCTAAAGCAAAGTCTTTACAAAAGGTTGTAAAACGGATTTATGCCGTGAAGAAACAAGGAACTTTAAAAAATATATATTGGTCAAAATGCCAACTCGGACCGTAGTTGTGCGGAAGGGATGACTGGGCTCAAGCCTCATGAGCCAGTTTAGCGCAGAGTCCCCCCGCAGTCGATCTCCGCATCTCGCCGGGCACCTTCCATTTGGCTCGCTGCTTTCAATCAAACCTCACCACCGACCCAACGGTGTCCTTTCAATCGCAACACTATTCCCAGAAAAGAACGATTACAGGTTACACCGCATTGTCCAATAATTATTCATTTAAAAAAAAACAAATGCCTTTGTCTCTCAGTCGCCTTTACTAACAAAAAAATAATAATAATAGAAACCAAACTACTAAATCAAACAGTAGTTTACTTGAGCTAAGTATTTATTTGATTGAAAAGACTGCATGAAAATGAGGGAAAAAAATCTGTATGTACTTTTAGTAACGTTTATAGAGTTTCAACCGGATTTTCCCAGGCGACATATAATAAATACGCGTAAACCACGCCGCCCTCAAAATGTACACATCCCACTATTCCGGTGCATGCCACGTTCAGATTAAAAGGTCACGAGAAACCAGTGCAAAGTTCCAAGTCCGTTATTCTCGATCCTCTTGTCCTCTCTTTACAGCAGAGTCCGTTATTGTTTTTTGTCCGTCTTTCGACTTTCCGCGGTCTGTGTGTGTGTGTGTGAGTGTGTGAGTGTGTGACTGTGTGAGTGTGTGAGTGTGTGAGTGTGTGAGTGTGTGACTGTGTGTGTGTGTGTGTGTGTGTATCTTCCCCTCTTCTCCTTTCACCCTCTCTCTCTCGTTCTCTCTCGTTCTCTCTCTCTCTCTCTCTCTCTCTTTCTCACCGGGGGTGCGCCGTGCCCGAGATAGGGTTGGGCAGGGGATTGAGTGCTGGCTGTCCCGCCGGGCCCAGCCCGTGGATAAGGACTCGCGGGACTAGCGGCCGCTGTAGTCCGGGGTGGGGCGGTGGAGTCCGGTACATGTACATGGCCGCCGCCGCCGTTGTGTCCATGTTAGTTAGTAAACTTGGGTGGTAGAAATAGGGCGATGGGAACATTCTCTGCAAAGCGGAGTAATTTCCAGCCTCGGCCAGGAGTTCCAACCCCACGGCGGTCTGTCTTTTCCACTTCGTCCTGAAATGAAACAGGAATAGAAATAATATAAGTCTTTGTGATCACACAAGTGAATCGAAGGGAACAATGTTATACGAGACAACGCGGAATCTAAAATATCCAGCAATGGAATTCAGTTTGCATTTGAAACCACACTTCTTTAACTGAATTGAAGGACATATATCGATTATATAACTAGAAAGATGTTTAATATTTTATATTATCCTTAAAGCAAACAGTTCCAATAAATGCGTATGAATGCAAATACATTTCTCACTATTCTGAATATTAAATTCATTTTAAGCGGCTCAGTTTAATGTAGTAAAACCAAGTAATAATGTACGCATTTTAATGGTAAATCGCGATGTTACGATGCACAAGTGGGAGATCGCCTTAGTTAAACGCTTCCAGCTTGCTTTATCCGAATAATTTCAGGGGAGAAAAAAAACGAAATGGAAGAACGCGGTAGAAATACAAAAGGTTAGAAAGTGTAAGCAGCGTTTTCGATTTGGTAACGGTTGACGTTGATGTTCGCTGACAGTTTTAGCATGGTTGAAAACTGTAAGCAATCAGACATAAAAACTGTGGCTGGAATGGTACTTGTGTGGCCATTCCCAACTGCAGTTACTTCTCGTTTCGCATCTGTTTCAGTCAGACATGAAGTTGCTGTTCTGTTTTAACTTAAACACATCCACCTCCGGCGGGGCAGAGGGGACCATTGTTCTGTTTATCAGTCGAAAGATTAAAGTTCAGTTGGGAGAATATTTCAAACTAATCTATTATTAAAATCTACAACAGATTACAGCAATTAGATGTTGCAAAAAAAACAAAAAAACACAGCCGACCTTTTAAACAGGAGCGAAACGCGGGCACTAAAAATACACAGTTTGCTTTGTGGAAATATATATGTGTTAAATATATATATTAAAATAGAGCGATATATATTTAACACTGATGAGTACATCTTGACTTTATTGGCGGTTACATGTAATCAGGATTCGGGTAAATGGGAAGATTTTTTTTTAAGTTTGGATTCTTGGGTTTATCTTAAGGGAATTCTAAGGAGTTAAAATACATTCCGCTTGTGGGGGAAGGTGGAGGGGATGGGGTGAGAGTTTTGGTGTATTTTTTGCATTGCATCTAACTAGCGTCCGTGCGGGCAGCGCGGCGCGTTAATGGTGCATGTGGATTTTTTAAATTCTTATTATTGCAGCGTAATCGCTTGGTGTTATCTGTTTGTATATAAGTTTATGGTACAGCCAACGGCGGGCATTGGCCGATTTATTGTGCAGTTTAACCGGGGGCCGAGTTTCCCCCGTTCGCAGGCGCCGCTAGTGTGTGTGTGTGTGTGACAATGTGTGTGTATGTGTGTATCAGCCCCGCCAATAACCCATCACGTACCTCCTGTTCTGATACCAGGTTTTGACCTGTGTGTCTGTCAGATTGAGTGCCGCCGCCAGGTCCATGCGGTCTTGGACGCTGAGATATTTCTGGCGCTCGAAACTGCGCTCAAGTTGGTTGAGCTGATGGTCCGAAAAAGCCGTCCTCGCTTTCCGAGGTTTCTTCGCCCGCACTGGGGGACTGTCCCGGCTGCTGGATATTTCACGGTCGCCTTCCTCTTTTGTGCCTAACACGACATAGAAACCGTAACGTATGAATCTAAATGCCCAGTGGCGGCATGCAAATGTTTTTTTTTTTTTACAGAGACATCCTGTAATCTTATGTGGAAAAAAAAAGTTCAATTTCCTGAACAATTTAGCATATCATTTGCATGTGCAAAATAACCATTTGTGTTGCTTTAAAATGCAGTTCCAATCCATGGGCGATATTTTAATGCTGGGTTTATATCTATTAATTATTCAAAAGTCCGGTTATCTATTGAAAAAAAAGCAAAATCAACGTAATTGTTCGACCTTTAATAGTAACGGGAGCCTAGCGTTGAAAGTGATTTGGGCGCATTTCTTTTTTGTTTGTTCCTGGGTGGATAGAAACGAGCGAAGTCTCTGTTTCAGAATTCCGGATACTATTTGTCAACTTTGAGTTTTTGCCGAAATGCACGAAGATCGATATGTCAATCTATCTCTATTTGTACCAGTTTTTGCAACGCTACGTGATCTTCCCTCCTGGAACAACAATAATCTCTCTAATTGACCCACTTGGGAGATGTGGGCATAAAAATCGCCAGCTCGGCCTATACATCTGTTTTTCCTCCCCTCCTATTATGCTAATAGTAATCATTGAATGAATTATAGAAAAAAATGATCTTTTTTTTTCATTTACAACAACAAAGATGGCTGATGGTGATAAAGTATCATTAGAAGTGTTTGGCAAGTGATCATCTGAAATTTAAACAGATTATTGCACGCAAGAGGAACCAGTCCATTGATAGCGCATTTACTATTTCCTTCAAGTAAGAACCATAAAGTGTCAGCGTGTCACTCGCGACAGAGAAGAGAGGAAATTGTATTAGTAGAATGCCCAACCATAGCATCAGTTTTGTTATTCTGAAATTGATTATTTTGTTGATTTCGTGTAATTTCGCACGGTAGACGGGGCGACGCTCCCTGCGGTACTCCCCTGAAGGATTTTCCTTCCTTCTTCCATATTTATAGCCGGGAAGAAAAAGCGAAACGATACGAAAAATCAAACGTGCAGCCAAAAAAAAAAAAAAATCTCAAGGCCTAGTTTTTTTTCTCCCCCTGGCAACCCACGCTATCATTTCCCTGCATGCGAGCAGTGGACGTAACACAGCCGGAGCCCGCCGTCTCTACAAAATTACACAGTCCCCCTTTTTTTTTCTCCTGACATGTTTTGAAAAGACGTGGGATAATTCGGCGGAGTTTATAGTTACTCCGACCGGTTAATCGGCAAGGAGGAATAGACAAAGATGACAGTTGGCACGCCACCGCTCAAAAGCAAATGTTTAGAGGACCCCTGAACGAAAACAAATTAGCCACAAAGGTAACCTCTCAAAGCGTCCCAGTGTTCAGTCGAAATATTATTATTTTTAGTAATTTTGTGATCTGCCCCTGAAATCCCTGACAATGTCGCCGCGTCGGTTGATGCTGCCAACCTGTACCGTTACATATATTGCCGTTGTACTTATGAAAGCTGTGAGTTGCAGATTACCTAACACACACACAAAAAAAACATGCGGTAACATAATGATAAACAAGAGGAAGGCGGACTCACCGTTGCATTTCATGCTATCGTTCGGAGTATCATCTCGTTTGTCGAGCTTGTCGCGGTTCTTCGCCTCTTCGGATTCTGCCTTTTGCCTGAAGGATTCTGCCTCTGCTTTGGGGGTATGGGGCGAGGAGACACTGGTGCTGTAAGGGGCGCACGCTGCCAGCGGTTTGCTATCGCCCAAGATGTCTTTGATTAAAAACGATGAGGTGGAAGTCCGGGAAGCAGAGCCGCCCGCGGCCAGTTGCTGCTGCTGCTGAGGCGGCGGCGGCTGTTGTAGTTGCAAACTTTGCTGCTGATGTTGATGGAGCTTGTCCGGCCCGAGATGCTGCTCCTGGTGTTCCATAGACATGGGCGAAAGGGGAGCCGTGCCCGCCGCGTCTATCTCCGAGCTGGGAGACGGGGTGGCCTGATTTCGAAAATCTGAAGTCCTGCTGTCGCCGTGACGATAATCACCGTTCACCAGCACCGGGCTACCAGAACTGTTGGCCAAAATAGTGTCTATTCCAAATTTAGACCCGTTCGATCCTTCCATCGCCGTTGCTTACAGTTTTAAGAACGCATCTTCATCTCAAACCAGTACTTTAATTGAGTTTACGATTAGTCTGTTCACAAACAAGAACGTCGGTAATGTGTGTGTGTGTGTGTGTGCGTGTAAGAGACAGATTAGACTAACCCTCGCCCTTTTTGCTCTCTTCTGAACTCTCTTTTTTTTAAAACAAAACAAAAACAAAAAGAATGAATTTGTAAACTCACACGTGCTGTGAACTTTGCTGCACAAAACTAAGGCTATAAATATTTCTCCTCAACACACAAAAAAAACCCCACACACTTTTTTTTGGGTAAAATTAATACATCAGGAATGCAAAAAAAAACTGGGGTAATCCACGATGCTTGCTCTTGTTATTCAACTTTGTTCAAAGTTGAGGTGTGGAAAGGATGGAGCAAGAATAAGTCCCAGACACCACTCTCTCTCGCTTGAAATCGCTAGCGCTGGACGACATTCACTTCCTAACCTGACGTCACTGCCATTGCTGAGTGTCATATTTTTTTTTCTTATTATAATACAGCGCTTATTTTATTACTCTTCCCACTCATTGGTCTGCCAATGCCCAACAGGCTGACGTTACGAGCCGCAAACCAATCGCGCAGACCGCGTTTTATCTTGTCCATTTGGAACAGGCGACCGAGCCGAGGTGTTCTTTCAATCACCCTCTCGTGTCTGGTGCATTCAACGCTACACACACCAAAATAAACCTTTCATTTAAAATCTGTGTGCACACACACACACATATATATATATATATATATGCACACTTTATATATAAATATATATATATATATATATATTTATATATATAGTGCTGCAATTGTATGGGTTGTTTCTCCACTATTCCCCTAGCCTGGTACATTTCAAATGAAAGGAATGAAATTAATACGAAATCTAACCACATGAACAATGGGGCCAGGTTCACATTTGAAACTACTGTATTTTTCCTCACCGCCTGGCTGATCTATTAAATCGCCTAATTTCAAATATAGAAAGTCAATCGGCCATCTTTACAAACTTTACACGCGGCCACGAACCAAAAATATCCATTAATTGTCTGCATATTCTGCAAGCCTCGCTCTAATCTACGTTTATTTACCCCTATCAGAACCAATTAAATGCCAACGCAAATGCCAACGTTGCGTTTAATGCCAACGCAAAACAAATATTGTTGACAGTGTACGTGACCGGGAAGCTACTCGCTCTTCTAAACAAATGTTATTTTTGTTTTATATTGCCCCCTGACCCAATCACTGCATGACCAGCAGAGAATGGCTGTATGAAATAACAGGAAAGTGAAACAAACCACTCTGGTGATTATTCTTCAACTTGAAATCCCGGAAGATTTTACATCATTCTCTTGACTTTGACCCTTTCCCCGTTTACACAAATGTTAGGGCCACTGAAAACAAGAATGCATTGTTTGCAGGATATTTAAGTGCCAAATAATTATACAACTTACTGCATTTGTTGTTTTGCCTCAATTTCGTGTGTGATTTCCCCAAATACGAATCTATTGATTTATTTCCGTGTCTGTATGTATACGGGCATTATAAAATATAAAATGTAAAGTATATATATATACGTGTGTATGTGTGTGTGTGTGTACACTTTAATGTATATGTACTTTACTTGTATATATACGTACTTATATATACACACATATATATATAAATAATTACGTATATATATATATATATATATATATATACAAGCAACGTATATATATATTAAAGTATATATATACTTTCAATGTTGTATATATATATATTACAATACTTGTCTAATATATATATACATACATATATATATATACAAGTATTGTATATACAGAATATAGAATATTGTATATATAGTATATACAAGTATATATATATATAGCGGTGTTTCATTTCGTGAATGATCTCTGGTGAAGTTAATTTCTCGTGAAGCACGATTCAGTCCAAAGGGTCCTCCGGTAGTGATTGCGCGAATAATATGAAATAGATATGCGACGCTCCAAATTATTCTACCGGTGTTGCAGAGTGTATCAACTTGTGTTAATTTCAGTCCGGCCTGAACCCCGACTCTTGTTGAATGTCAGAATAATGGGGAATGCCAATGACATGACGGCATATTACTCATGATTAAGTACAGTGTCAGCTTAATTAGCAGGGTAATTATAAGGTGCTAATGAATGATCCAAACTTTCAGGACTTGGATTTTACTTCAGCTTTCCATTTTAAGGATTTTCCGACCAAGGTAACATTTATTTGATTTTTATTGCCTTTATCTGTGCGCCGAATCATGGCAATGTTAAAATATCGCGGAAAATAATTATTTCCACACTTCTTAGACTCGCCTCGGTGTTAATACATATTCAATAGATGCATATATATGGTGGGGAGGGAGATAGTATGAGCTAACATTACGAAGAGAGTGTGGAGTTTCTATGTAATTCTAAACGTTCATGGCGTTTCAAACTGAATAAATGTCACCCGTGTGTATTATATGAACTGTGATCCAAACGTGTATTTATCCGAGATATATATAAACGGGTCGGCTAAATTGAGAGAAAATCAACTAGCGAGTCTTACACGCAATATTTTAAACGATTGAGTTATAGAAAGTAAGAATACAAATGTAAATTCACACGGCGCTCTACAGATTTTAAATTGGAGCGTACCTCAGTCAATCTTTCATCTCTTCTTTCTTTGGACAGTTGCATAATGCGAGGAATCTGTTGCCGTCTACACTTGTGGTGTGTCGTGTCTTTTACCGCCCGCTCTCCTTGTTCTATGCGTCCACCACAGCAGCCCGGTTTAACAAGACTGAGCTGGGCCGACTCACGGGGCAGGTCGACCTTGCTCGCTGTTTATTATATATATATACCTGGAGATGTCTTGTTTCAAAAGTACCATTTTCAACAAATGCACACATAATAATGCGCGTGGCATTTGTTAGCACTGGACCATTCTATTTGCGAAGCGCTTGTGCCGTTATTGTAAACAAGTGCCCTGGTTTCAGGCACAACATTATTCCGCGAATGACGGTGTTGTGTGTTGGCAACGAACATCTGCATTTCGGCGATGAATTAGCAGCAAGAGCAAAAGGCGGATACGGGGCTAAAGCGAAGAGTTTTTTTTTACAGCAGGAATATTCATAGGCATGAGAGGGGAGGGGGGGTGGAATCATTGTTTAAATATGCCACATAAATAATTAATAGAGATGTTTATCTTTTTTTTTCTTTTGCATCTAAGAGCTCGGAAACGGCGTAGCGCCCGCAGCACGGATTTATGTTCGTGGCTGAATTTTCGGGAGCATACATCCTCAAGATTTTTTTTAAATAATACACTAGGCGAGACATTCACCGAGCGAACCAGGACGTCCAAACTTTTCATTTGCCGCTCACTTCATTCATTCCAAATATATTTGGAAATTAATGTAATTAGTGCAATATAATGTATTTGTTTTGTTTTTTTAATTTGGCTGAGGGATTTACAAATTAGTAATTGGATGTTGGATGTTTTACATAACGTGGTGGCATAGTCTCGTGTGGTTATGGTGGGAATTAACAGCGTACGTAGAACTTGCAAACTTGCAAACTTTGCATCTGACCAACAACATAGAAATAAAATGGACCGAGTTATGAACTTGTATCAAAGGTTGGTAAACGTTCAATCGGAAGACCATCCACCAAACGAGGCGATTGAGGGGATCGATCTCAGCGGGTAGTTCCCACACGCCTGCCAATGTTTAAACTTTCTGTCAAAGTACCCTGAAAGTTTGAGGTTTTTGAGTTTGAGTTTAGTTTATTGCCACATGTACCAAAGTGCAATGAAAAGCCTTTGTTACGTGCTGACCAGTCAGCGGAAAGATAACACATCGAGCCGTGCAGCGTGTGATATAACGTGAATAACGTTTAGCGCAAGACTTGTTTAGCTGGATGATTACAGTTATCAGCAGGAAAAACGTACAGGGGCGTCAGTCGTGAGTTGGCCGACTGCACGCTCGCCTCTGGACTAGAACGTTTCTATTCCAGAGAGTCGCCACAACAGGCGAGGCTGAGAGGCCAGTGCTGACGCGATTGAAGGATGCGCTGGCCAAAGGTGCTGTCTTTTGCATGAGGCGTCAAAGTGAAACTATTTTATGCTCCCTCGGTTGAAGGGAAGAAAGATCCCATGACCCCCCCAACAACGCCACAAAAACAGTTACCTTCAAAATACCAAAAATGTGGGAGTTTACTGTACGAGAATTGGTTGTGGCGCTTCCTGCGTTCCAAGACTACCCTCCTTACTGCTTGCAAAGCTGTTTGAGAAATATCGATGGCGCAGTATTAACGCACGCGTCTCTGTGCATTGAACAATATTTCTTGTGGGTTAGGCGTCCTCTCCACCATCAGCGTGATAACATCTTTCAGAGTCCAACGTGTGTATAAACAAGACGCGCTTCCCGACGCAAGACATGTTAAAAAGCGTTGAAGCCCTCTGCCAGAGTTAACAGTTCACATACGTAGCTCATTTAAACTTGGGTTTTCAGACAACAATCTAAAAGATTTTTTGATTGCAAAAAATAAACCAAAATAATTATGGCTCTGTTAACTACTCAGTGTAAGGTTTGCTTATGCTACACAATATGGACATATTAAGAATTGCTTTCGAAGATGAAAACATTAATGGAAATGTGGTAGAACGCTAATGGGTGAGACTTTTATTTTCAATTATAGAACGATGCTTAAATGTTTAATTTGCAAAAGATCACCCTGCACACGCCGTCAAAAATAAAGCGTACACGCCCCGCCTTCTGTGGGAGTTGTACAAGCTTCTTAAAAAGTTTCAAACAACTTATTAACGTCTTTAATAACATCATACAACGGTGCAGTACAGTGGCATGACAGTGAGGCAGGAGTCTTCCATATGTTTATCAACAAGCATGTGTGACTTTGACACCGAATCTATTCTGCGCATTATTTAGTATATTCGGGAAATATTGGCAATTGCATATTTCTTTACGCTGGAGAAACATCACCCTACTGTTTATTAGACCTGGTTGGGTGCAATCGATATGATTCTGATTAAGTTGTCCCCGACTGTATCTATCTATGCTCTCTTTAGAAGGGGTAAACAATTTGTTTGTGTCGCACTGCATATATTGCCCATGAAACTCTCCTGGCTCACTTAGGTAGCACCTGTACCTTGAACCCGCCAGCCTGTTTTTCTTACCGTAAACCACATCTATTACAACCTGTTGTTATCTTACCAGGGAAATAAAATATGTGATGGCCCACGAACGTGATAAATGGATATTCCTGAGAGAGATTGATGCATATCGTATGGCTTTCAGTAAAAAAATAATACCCTGCACATTTCCAAAGATGTAATCGGATTGCCATTTCTTCAATGACTGCTGGATGGCGCTAACTGATACCATGTAAACAAGAAATACCCGGCTCAGAATCCTTTCCAAACTAAACATCTTATTTTACTCATCTTATCCATGCGATTATGAGTTTCTTCACAAAAAGGGCTGCAACACGTCTTTCTGAAATATATAATACAAATAAAAAGAATGGAAGTAATACATCTGCAATATTCAATAGTTGGGTTGGTTTATCAAATCTCAATTCACAATGTTTCTTTCAAGAGCCAGGTTCATGTTAAACCCAGTGTTTCCGCCAACGTTATTGTTCGCCGAATACTAGTGCAAGCAATCTTCGGTAAATATCCAAAGCCCACATCAATCCACAACAAATCTCATGATTATTAAAATTATTAAACTTTGAATTGAGATTTCGCGACAGTTTATTAACAGGCTTTAAGATGGGCACATGGACATGCAGGGTCTGGATTATGTGCAGGCATATAGGAGTTGGTCTTGGCACCATGTTCGGCGCACACATTATGGGCCGAATGGGCTGTCCCAGTGCTGTTCTAATAATCTCAAGATTATTAATTGTGTGGGAAAAAAAACATCTCTACGGTGAAAAAATAAAGCAATTAATGAGAGAATACTCGGACACATCCGATCATCGCGGGGAAATCTACAAAGTTGCTTCAGAGACATGGGCTAAAGCTATACTACGCCAAGTGCTCATGGTCATAAATTATTAAATCAATGCTTTGAGAATTTTCCAATTTTCGAAGTTAGATGTTGCTAACCCGATAAAACGTTTGGAAAGAACTCGCATTTGGTCTGCAGTCAAGGCCCACCACGGCTGGCTATGACTTCACCAACTGGTGAAAAATCGCCTCACGGTGAAATGTCTTCAGTTGGTTTACGATGGTCGGTATCCGACCCCCGAAACCTGCAAACTCAAACTGAAAACTTTTAACGAGGCCATCTCGTCGTCGCATTCATTCAGTGCCTTCCAAAGCGGTAGAGGGAAGGCGCGTCCTTCGAACCACCCCTACAACTCTCTAATAATTTTACATAAAAGCTAATCTGACCCACATGCCGAACAAGACAGGTAATGAGGCATCGGTTAACGCAATGTCAAGTCCACTTTGTGAAATAATTTAACAATTTTCTTCCATGTATACCGAGGCAAGGCAATCAATGGCAGTAATCTATACCCAATTTATTTTCTATTAGACTTGTTTCCCTGCATCGGCCTATAGCGTGGTAAAAAATCAAAGAAATCACAGAATCTGTCAGTCAAGCCTGGGAAACTAATCTAACGTGTTAATTAACATTCATTTAATAGAATCGCCCCTTTGAGCTTCAATCGATCGCTTTCTTAGGTTTAGTATAGTTGCAGGGACAAATTGAATGCTATCAGTTAAGGTATCATGTTATTAGTCGAGGCCAATGGTCGATGGAGTGTTAGTAAATTAGAGGTTTGCAGTCTATTGATCCTTTCCTAAGTTTGTTCTGAGGTTGTCACTCTCGCATTACTCAACCACGTCCCCGCACAACTGCAATCAACTATTATTACTTGTTAATATCCACTAACCCAAATGTCAAACACCAGACACGCGTCTTTTTGTGTGTGTGTGTGTGTGTTGTTACCGTATAAAGGTAGAACTCTCCAGCGGGTAGAGTGACAAGAGAGGAGATAAGAACGTTGAAACGTGAACGTTGAAAGCAGAGGGACGGGCATAAAATAGCCAAGTATGTGAAGGGGTCCCCAAGACACATGTTAATTGCTCCTGGCATGTACACAGCCCGCAGTCGACCGGCGTCATCTGTCGATCGGGTATCAACATCGTCCGAATGTTAAATATTATCCCAAATTATGAGCTTTTGTTTAAAAATGCATCGGTCCCCATAGATTCATTAATAATTAGGCTCGGGGAATAAATAATAGATTTTATTTTACGATGCAACCCTGATTATAAAAAGTCAGAAAGAGCGGCCGCGTTGAAACATTCATTTTTTTTTTAAACCCTCTCGGTATGTTAAGAGTGATTCCGGCGATTAGCGATTCTATTTTTCTTTTGTCAAATCTTTAAGATTCAGTCTGAGTACATGATCAGAAATGCTCAGAGAGCAGAGAGCACATTGATTTCAGCTTGTTCTGTCCACAGACGGGCTCTGATAAGGTTGTTATAACAGTTGGAGAGGTCCATACAATCACTTAATTACCAAACCTGTCAGTCAGGGCGGACCGCTATTGGCCGCATTTATGGCTGCGAGCAGCATTCCACTACTGGGCTCTCGTCTTGATGGATCGGTGCTGATAGCATTGCAAAATAATTACAGTGAATTTTCTGATGTGTGATTTTATACCAAGTTCATGCTTCAGAAAGGTAATCGGAAGG
>OY740790.1:64355973-64440973 GCA_963514005.1 Raja brachyura | reverse complement strand
TGTCTTATTATACGCACCAGCTGTTATTGCTTTTTTTATTGTTTCTGACAACACATAAAACTCTGTTTGATTTCATTCCCTTGGTAAATATGTCCTAAACTCCACCTGGCTTTAGCAACCTCTAACCCTCAACCATTAAAATCTCCAAGGATGCTTTCCCAGCCTTGGATAAGCCTGTCATGGTTCACTGTATTACTGTGTGTCTAATGTACCTGTATAGAGAATGAAGCTTGACTATGTATTGACTGCTTGCCTGAGAACTGACAGCGACTGTCAATATCTCTAAGGGTAGGGAGGTGGCACTCCTAAGCTAGTGGGTTTTAAGGGTTGAGTACATTCTCCTATTAGAGACGCTGAGATTTGCTCTGTGTAAGAGCTGAGCTGAGAACCAGTAAATGGTTCAAATGGGTCACAAACCACAAAGAAGAATTGCTTAAAGCTGTGCTGAGTAACTCAATCACTTTAGTTCAACCTGCTGTTTTATTTTAACTAAATAGAATTTCAACGTGATTGTTAGGCTCAACGAACAGTTGAAAGCCTTTTATTTTCCAAGGGATAACATGTTGAAATTTGCTACCGCCGTACATTTTTGTCATTTTATTCTCGGCTCGAACGTTTATCTCATTATGCTGGTGGTCTCCATGTGAATTAGGAATTTGGGGGTGCAAATTGGACTGGCATTTGCTCTCGTCCGTACAGGAGTGAACTAACCAGCAAAGTGCAACAGCAGATTGTAAAGGCAATAGGAAGATGCAGACATTAAATGCGAAAACAATTCGCATTGTGAGCAACATAATTACGATGATTTGTATTGTCCCTAAATCAGTCCAGGAGATATATATCAAAAGCGGAGTTACACCAACCTAACAAGCCGCAAAATGGGCGTACTTATTACAGAATATTTATTTACACTTTCTTTTCCTAATCATCGGAAACAACATCATCGCAGTGCCCTTCCAAAAGTGGAGCAAAAGTTGATTTTTGTTTCAAATAAAAAGAAATTGGCCTGGAATATGCCCGCTAGTATTTTTGCGTGATTTGTAAGTGTCACAATTTATAATGTAGTCACAGTTATGAAAACTGTAGGTGGATTAATGCATTGCTCTTGCTCTAGTGTATCAGAACATGGATTTCAGACAACAGCTGCTGAGAATTCCCTTGACTGAGAAGAATTACAAGTATTATCACCTAGATCATTAAAGCTGGCTCATAGATTGCGGAATGGCTTCAATCAATTCATCCAGGATGACTTGAAGCCAGATGGACCCCCTCCATGAGAGCTTGACTTAATTGGTCAATAAGTGGCTGGAAAAAGTGCACGCTATTTGATAAAATTACAGGCTGAGCAGGTGATTACACTTTGGAGAACCAGCGAGCAAAGACTTTGGGTCACCCCTTTTGAAGGGGGGCCAGGATAATGTCCACTGCTAAGTGCAGCCGTGAAAAATGTTGGCACACTTGGCGCTCAGATGTAAAGTGTATCCAGGTCATTCCTCAGCTGAGGGGAGAGGCACACATTCATCATCTCCTGGCCTCATTTCTACCTCAGCAATGGCTGTGCACCAACAGCATCTCACGTTTTATGGCTTTCTTCGTTATCCTTCATTCCTGTGCTACGCCAGGACAAAAATTAATGTGTCAATGGGTCTGCCTCATCAGAACCCGGCCCATTGGCGCATTCATTTTTTACCTTCTCCTTACATACATAAGCTTTCCTGTCCACCTCCATTGATCGCGAGTGCCACTGTCATATGTGCACGGCTGTAATAAACAGAGTCTCTCAGAAAGCAATGCAATTCGGAAAGAGTCCATGCCAAAGGCAGGGTAGTATTTTAGATTTCAATCTACGAGGAACGAGCCTTCTTGACCGCAAAGTGTGATTATATAGGTCGTCGTAGCCCGTAATCCAATTAATTTCAAAATTTAAAGGAAGCATGGTTTGGAGAAAGGCAGACTGTGAAAGCAGATTGTAATTACTTTTAAGTTCAACGTTGCGTTTGGTTTTAAACGGCGAACAGGTCTTCGGAAAACAGAGGTGTGCAACCGAATACAGATTAAAATGAAGGAAAAGTATGAGGACCGTGTCAACATTATAGTGGGAAATGGGCAAAGTCAGTGCAAGATTCCGATCGTGTAAGATAGGTTACCAAATATCAAAAGGCAATCTTTTATTTCTGGTCTTGGTACATTGGAGAAAAGGCTATTAAATTTGCTGGGCGCAATTCACATTTCACAATTAAAATTAATCCAACATGAAGTCAAAATTCATATAAGGAATTATTTTTATTTCTTAAGAAATGCTGGTTATGCTTTATTTTAAATGCACAAAATCTCATTTCTAATTCTACGGGCAAGCCCATAGCACTTCCTTTAATTACTAATTCAGAGTATGTATCAATTCTGTTCCTTGCAGTGTGTGTTGCGCATTAATTCTGATTATGTACAAAACCCCACCTGCAAGGAAAATATCTCTGAATTAGTAATGCTGATAAAATGAGCAGCTCACCTAGGGATTTAGTGGGAAACAGAATACTGGACGGAATTAGAATCATGTAGCTAAGGCTATTCATAATGTCATTAACATAAAGGCAATTAAGTGAGTTTTTAACCTACAACCTTTTATTGTTATTAATGAACATTGGGAAAAAAAAACATATGAGATAGGTTTGGTAATTATCTCTGCACCAAGCGCTGCAATAATGGGTTTAAATATAAAAACAAAACAAAT
Organism: Raja brachyura; assembly: GCA_963514005.1. The sequence goes on along the minus strand of OY740790.1, from coordinate 64,438,245 downwards.
GATTTTTGTGAGCATTTGTAGTAGTCAAAACCCAAAGGAATGTCTCAGGCATATTTAGTCACATGATGGTCCACCAAGAGGGTTAATTAAATGAGTTTTTTACTATCACCAAGCAAGATTCCTAAATCTGAAATTACTGGCATTGTCAAAAGTAAATGTGTTTTTCTTTTTGTGTTTTCCGAAAAGCTGTTTGTACCTTCAGGTGATCAGCCTTTAAAGGCAAACACGGGGGGAAAAAATCCTTAGGGTCCAGTTGCTGTCCTTTTATGTTGAGCTTTTAATGCACTAAGAGTCATTTAATAGGGCCATGGCATACCAAGCTCAACAGGCTCTCTTTTTAAATACAGGTCTGATGGTTTTCATGCAAATATTCTGTCAAGCGTTGGTGCAGTGTGCAGTAAATTTATGCCCACATTCTGCAACCCTCTTCCACTTTTCCTAAGGAGTCAAACTCATTGCAAAATATTCTCATCTTCTCCGCCGTTAATGTTCGGTCCTTTTTATTTATTTAAAACAATCAACTATTTTGCCTGTGTTACAGATGGCTTTCTCTGGCCCACTTTAACCGGCCAAATGTCCCAATTACAACAAAATCCAACAGTTTAGTTATATGCTCCTCAATGGTGTGTCAGAGAGGCACACATAAATTATTTTAATACGAACATCGCCTGATACATTGCAAAATGTACTCTTAAAGCTAATGCCAACTAAACGAGATCAAGGGACGATGATTAGAAATTATTCTTGCACCAGAAAAAAATATTGTTTATAACCTCGCACAATATAACCTCGCACAAACCTCGTCCCTCCATTTAAACTCAACAAGATTAAAAAGTGATAGTGACTGTAGACTTCCATTCTTTCTCAAAGAATGCAGCAGTCGATATATTAAATATTTCTGCAATTATATTTGGGAAGTAGGGACTTTTTTTATGAGACAATTGCTAAGATAATAGCGTAAAGAAATAAATTGTGTCTATTCCATTGCCTATTTCCAGCTTGCCCATCAGCCATAGGCCCAACCTCATGTTTAACTAAAGCCTTGATTTCTAAATTCTCATCATTGTTTTAAAATTTCTTTGTGAACTCACCCTCCTCTATCGCTCTGTAGCATCCCCCAACTCAATGACCATCTGAAATACCTGTCCTTTCTCTTCCCCTACAATTCAGGTCTGACCGTTCCACAATTGGCTGTGAAGATCCTGACCTGGGCCATTCTCTCCCTGCTCTGCTCACCTTAACTGCATCTCTCCTCTTCCTGTCTAGATGTCCCTGGTACAGCCTATGATCACATTATTATCATTCAACGCTTCAATGAAAGAGCTTGGGATGGTTAACTGTGAATCTTTTCCCCAAGGTCCTTGGAATGGTCAACTACCTGGGGAAATTTATTCCCAACTTCAGCGCTATATCTGCCCCCCTGTGGGAACTGACACACAAAGACACTGCATGGTCCTGGCATCCTCAGCACCATAGAGCTTTTGATATCCACAAGTTGCAGCTGGCCAGCGCACCTACCTTGTCTATTTTGCTTTGGAGCTACAAGTAACGTTCACATGTGATGCATCCCAGTACGGACTTGGTGGTGCTTGCCTGCAGACCACTTCCAATGGCGACTGCAAGCCTGTTTCATACGCCTCTCGCACACTAACTGATACTGGACAGCGTTATGCCCAGATTGAAATAGAATTGCTTGCAGTGGTTTTCACCTGCACAAAATTCAAAGACTCTATTTTTGGGATGTCTGTGGTTATAGAAACAGACCACCAGCCGCTGGTCACCGTCTTGAACAAACCCATTTACGCCGCTCCGGCTCACCTGCAACGGATGGTGATGCAGCTGCAGTGTTTTGATTTCAACATTGTCTACAAGAAAGGCAAGGACACGTACATAGCTGGCACGCTATCAAGGGCCCCACGCAAAACCAGCAAACAACAACTATCTGAACAGGACCAGTTCTCAGTAAAATGGAGGTATCGTATGTTCCTACTTATTGCCTAAGCAGCCTGGCAGAGCACATGGCTGCTTTACAATTGCTGTCCGCAGTCATCCGGCGTGGCTGGCCGGATAAACAACACAGCACCCCGCTCGTGATCCGCCCGTACTTCCTGGTTCCCGACGAACTGGTGTTACAGGACGGGATTATAGTCAAGGCAGTTGTCCCAGCTGTCTTCTGGGACAAGTACCTCAACGCCGTCCACAGGGGCCACCCCGGCGTGCAGGCAACCTTACAACGGGCACAGGGCATGTTGTACTGGCCTGGTATGACCAAGTACATACGTGACAACACTGAAGTCTGCGCCGTCTACAAAAGCCTGACGCCACACCAGCAGAAGCAGCCCTTAGTGCCGCACCCAGTTCCTCCTCTCCCGCGGTCCACGGTAGCCACCGACATCTTCGAATGGCATGGGAAACACTATCTGGTTCTTGTTGACTCTTATTCAGGCTGGTTTGACATCGATCGACTCCAAACCATCACATCTGAAGCAGTTTTGTCCAGAATTCCGGCATTTATCCAGAAGTTGCAACGCCATTTCTCCGTGCACGGCTCCCGTGTACGCCTTCTATCCGACAACGGCAGTCAGTTCAGCAGCTAGCTTTTCAAAAACTTTGCACAACAATGGGACTTTCGACACATCACCAGGAGCCCTGAGTTTCCGCAGACCATCGGACTCGCCGAACGAGCTGCCCAAAGCGCAAAACAACTAATGGAGCGTTCTTACCTTGCTAAATCTGACCTCTACCTGGACCTGCTCAATTTAAAGGGCCTGTCCCACTTTCACGACCTAATTCACGACCTCTGCCAAGTTTGCCCTTGACTCGTAACATGGTCGTCACGAGGTCATAGGAGGTCCTAGGTTGGTCGTAGGTAGGTCGTGATGCTCGTTGTAGGTACTCGTGGCATTAAGCAGGTCGGGGCGTTTTTTCAAAGGTCATGAATTAGGTTGTGAAAGTGGGACAGGCCCTTAAGGAACATTGCCAGGGATCCCATACTGGGTTCCCCGGCCCAACGACTGATGTCTCGCCAAACCCGTGCTGCACTGCCTGTGCCCCAGCAGCTTTTGCTGCCACAGGTTCGTTCTCCGGCCACAGTCCAGAAACAGCTATAATTCAAACGCGATGCACACAATTTTTTTTTCGACAAATCCAACAAGCCACTTAAACCTCTCTCCAATGGACAGGTTATTCGCCTCCAGACCAACAAGGGCTATGGCCGTCTGGGTCACATCCACAGCCCTGCTAAAGAACCGCGCTCTTATCTGGTTGAAGCGGACGGGACCATTGACAGACGCAACCGTCAACATCTTCCTGTGAAGGAACCGCGTCCTGCGACTCCGCATCCAGAGGTTTTGTGCTTTGTCTACCCTCCCACTACCGTGCCGGCTGCTCCACTACCAGAGACCGTTTCCCCCGCAGCCTCCCCATGGCGTTCAGCGCCCAGCTCGCCTATTTCACCACTTCCACCCGGCAGGTCCCCGGTCACATCCCCGGTTGGTTCCCTCCCCGGTCACTTCACCGGTGAAAGGAGGGGATGCGGATCCGTACCGCACACGTGCCGGACGGGTCAGCCGGCCACCCATTAGATACGGCGATTTTGTGTAACTATCTATACTTCCCCCTATGTGTTATTAACATTCCGGCTACTATATCGTTTGGCCACCATGTTTTCACGTATCTATGCTTTATTTTGTTTCCACAAGGAAAGATGGAGATTGGTTATTCCCTACTAACCAATTGTAATGCTTGTTAGTAGTTGCTCCGCCTATTGTGATTTATATTACCAAGAGTTAGCTTACGTAATTCAGTCTGAGTAGCTGTTAGCTACTGTGGCATCCTGGAGATTAATGCTGTGAGTGGACTTTAAGAAATACGTGTTGTAGTTTGACATGGGTACGACTCCACTCATTACACAAACGTCAAATGCTAGACAGAGGGCCTAGCCCTAAGGTGAGAGGGGCAAGGTTTGAAGGAGATGCGTGGGGCCAGATCCTTACCCAGAGGTGCCTGGAACATGCTGCCAGGAGTGGTGGTGGAGGCAGACACAATCGTGGGATTAATGATGCTTTTGGACCGGCAGATGGATATGCAGGGAATGGAGGGGTGAGGATCACAGGCAGGCAGAGGAGATTAGTTTAACTTGGTATCGCATTCAGTATAGACACTGTGGGCCGAAGGGCCAGTTGCGGTGCTGTACTGTTCTATGTTCTATATAAAGATGCTTTACAAATGCAGATTTATTTTGTTGCTTTTGCTACTCAATGAATGATTGGACATCCAATAAATCTAGTTTTACATTTTAGAAGCTGACCAGTGCAAATGATATGCGGAATCTAATGAAGATTTATGCTGTTATCATTTGGACATTCCCTTCTTCGCTCATTTTTGCAACAAAAAAATTTATAGTCATCAGCAGGCAGACCATGGGGAAAATCTTGCTGGCTGTTGTTTGGACCAAACTCTCCCCACTTCAGCAAACCTTGGACTTAGCAGCTCAACATGACAATAGGAGAGACGATGGTCAGACTGCTCCAAAATATCCTCCTTCTGCATCTTGCACTACTAACCCTACCAACACACCAGCTAATTATTACTCTTATGTAGTATAATATGGTAGGGCACAGTTTAGTTTTTGTTTAGTTTAGAGATACAGCGGGGAAACGGGCCATTTGGCCCACCCTGCCCATGCCGACCAGCGATCAACCTGTACACTGGCACTATCCTACACACTAGGGATAATTTACAACTTTCACTGAAGCCAATTCACCTACAAACCTGTGCATCGTTGGAGTGTGGGACGAAACCGGAGCACCTGGAGGAAACAGGGAGAACATACAAACTCCATACAAGCAAGCACCCGTAGTCTGGATCAAACCCGGGTCTCTGGCGCTGTAAGGCAGTAATACCGCCATGCCGCCCTTGTCACTGGACTAAATAATACACATTCTGGATACTCCACTGATCATGGCACTTGGTCCACTCTTGTGACCATATCCTATCTCCATATCTCCATATACAGTATATACAGTGGCTTGCAAAAGTTTTCATACCCCTTGAACTTTTCCACAGTTTGTCACGTTACAACCACAAACGTAAATGTATTTTATTGGGGTTTTATGTGATTGACCAACACAAAGTGGCGCATAATTGTGAAGTGGAAGGAAAATGATACATGGTTTTCAAATGTTTTTACAAATAAAAAACTGAAAAGTGTGGGGTGCAAAAGTATTCAGCCCCCCTGAGTCAATACTTTGTAGAACCACCTTTCGCTGCAATTAGAGCTGCAAGTCTTTTGGGGTATGTCTCTACCAACTTTGCACATCTAGAGACTGGAATTTTTGCCCATTCTTCTTTGCAAAATAGCTCAAGCTCAGTCAGATTGGATGGAGAGCGTCTGTGAACAGCAATTTTCAAGTCTTGCCAGAGATTCTCAATTGGATTTAGGTCTGGACTTTGACTGGGCCATTCTAACACATGAACATGCTTTGATCTAAACCATTCCATTGCAGCTCTGGCTGTATGTTTAGGGCCGTTGTCCTGCTGGAAGGTGAACCTCCACCCCAGTCTCAAGTCTTTTGCAGACTCTAACAGGTTTTCTTCCAAGATTGCCCTGTATTTGGCTCCATCCATCTTCCCATCAACTCTGACCAGCTTCCCTGTCCCTGCTGAAGAAAAGCATCCTCACAGCATGATGCTGCCACCACCATGTTTCACAGTGGGGATGGTGTGTTCAGCGTGATGTGCAGTGTTAGTTTTCCGCCACACATAGCGTTTTGCATTTAGGCCAAAAACTTCAATTTTGGTCTCATCAGACCAGAGCACCTTCCTCCACATGTTTGCTGTGTCCCCCCACATGGCTTGTGGCAAACTGCAAACGGGACGTCATGGCTTTGTTTCAACAATGGCTTTCTTCTTGCCACTCTTCCATAAAGGTCCGATTTGTGGAGTGCACGACTAATAGTTGTCCTTGGATAGATTCTCCCACCTGAGCTGTGGATCTCTGCAGCTCCTTCAGAGTTACCATGGGTCTCTTGGCTGCTTCTCTGATCAATGCTCTCCTTGCCCGGCCTGTCAGTTTAGATGGACGGCCATGTCTTGGTAGGTTTGCAGGTGTGCCATACTCTTTCCATTTTCGGATGATGGATTGAACAATGCTCCGTGAGATGTTCAAATCTTGGGATATTTTTTTATAACCTAACCCTGCTTTAAACTTCTCCACAACTTTATCCCTGACCTGTCTGGTGTGTTCCTTGGGCTTCATGATGCTGTTTGTTCACTAATGTTCTCTAACAAACCTCTGAAGCCTTCATAGAACAGCTGTATTTATACTGAGATTAGATTACACACAAGTGGACTCTATTTACTAATTAGGTGACTTCTGAAGGCAATTGGTTGCACTGGATTTTATTTAGGGGTATCAGAGTAAAGGGGGCTGAATACTTTTGCACGCCACACTTTTCAGTTTTTTATTTGTAAAAAAATTTGAAAACCTTGTATCATTTTCCTTCCACTTCACAATTATGCACCACTTTGTGTTGGTCTATCACATAAAACCCCAATAAAATACATTTACGTTTGTGGTTGTAACGTGACAAAATGTGGGCAAGTTCAAAAGTTCAAATGTATGAAAACCTTTGCAAGCCACTGTATATATATATATATATAGAGAGAGAGAGAGATAGGATGCTTTCCGATCTCCATTCTAGCAGCAGTTTGGCAACTTTCATTTTATTACTGCATTTTCACAAAGCGTGGGAGAAAAATGTTCTGCATTTGGTCAGAAACAAGCAGCACAGAAACAGAAACAAGCCCTTCAAAACAACCTGCCCATGCCAGCCAGGTTTTGTTACAGAAGTTAGTCCCATTTGCCTGCCTTTGGCCCATATCAAACAATAAGGTTAAAAATGTCTATTATATTTCGCCATTGGAGTGCAAGAGAATAGTAAGATTGAACGAGAACTTACCAGTTCGAAGGTTGATCTTTATTTCATGAGGAGTCGAAGTGAGGGATTTCGTGAAGAGCCCGCCGGCGCGCATGCTCGACATACTTCAAAGTAGCGGCGTGGAATCACAGAACCAACAATAGAAATGACTTCGCATAGTATGATTGAATTGACTAAGATTACCAGATGAAGGTGATTGAGGGTTGGGCGAGGAGGGCACGAAATCCCTCACTTCGACTCCTCATGAAATAAAGATCAACCTTCGAACTGGTAAGTTCTCGTTCAATCTTACTATTTCATTTCGGAGTCACGTGAGTGACTTCGTGAAGACTTCAAAGCTTCTGTGATTACACGCCCTGGACCACGTCCATGCTGACACACCACTACCAGGGATGGATGGGAGGACAAACTGGCTCAATAGCTCATACTGCAAAACAAAAGCATATTTATTAATAACAAATCAAAAACCCCTCATGCGGGGACATCTCCACGTTCTTGACCTGCATTCAGCACGGCTTCTGCGAACTGTAGAGGAGCAGCAACAGGCTTGTTATAAAAACGCTGGAACACAGCTTCATTCGCCCATCCTGCTGTGGCGAGAATTTGGTCCATGGGCACCTCCATGACCCTCGCCGCTGACGTCGATGCAGCCCTGGTGGAATGAGACTTGAACACATTAGTGTCGATACCTGACTTACCCAAGACGACTCGAAGCCACCTGGATATCGTCTGGACTGTCACTCGATGATGAGGTCTCTTATGAGTGACAAGCAGGTATCTCTCCATTCCTCTGATGCGTGCCGTCACCTTGACATAGTGGCGGATATGTGAGGCTAAACATAGCCTAGCATCTGCGGGGTATGCCGGGAACTTCAGCTGCAGCCCTGTGCACCCAGGTCTATGCTGCTTTAGTAGCTCGTCAACGAAAAAGACTACTTCTGTAGGGGTAGATGTCATTCTGTCGACACGCAGTTTGTGTAGTGTCTGTACCCTCTGAGCTGAAGTCAGCGCTAGTAACATCACCAGCTTCATGGTGAGTTGGTCCAGTTGGAGCCCTTCCATGGGAGACCACGTCCTGAGCAGGGTTAATACGTCCCTGACATCCCAGGTGATATTATAGCGTGGTGTAGGCGGATTCATATTGAATATACCCCGCATGAGTCTGGACACTAGCCTGTTGGATCCTACCCCAATCTTGAGGTGGAATGATAGCGCACTTCTGGCGCTGTTGATGGCACTGTAACTTAAGTGTTCATCATGGTGCAACCCCGCGAGGAATTCCAGGACGTCGGTTATTGTCACGTCATCGTACGTGATGCGAGAGCGGCTGCAGTAGGCTTCCCACTTCTTAATATGCGAGCGGTACCTTCGCCTTGTGGACTCTCGACACGACGCCCCGATGGTATCCATGGTCCGAGCCGAGAGGCCGTATTGGACTAACGGCCTGTTCAGAACCTGCAAGCCAACAAATTTAAATAGCCATGGCAGGGATGTGGCTCCCCTGACACAGGGTGAGTAACCAATTGTGGGCAACCCTTCAAAAGGACCCAAGGTTCGTTGAGCATGTCAAAGACCACCGGATACCAAGGCTGTGTGGGCCAGTCGGGTATAATAAGGATGCCCTTGGCAGCATCTGCCTGAATCTTTCGCAATACCCGACTGATGAGGCAAAACGGAGGGAAGGCATAGAAACCCCAATTCCCCCAGTCCAGCGAGAATGCATCTAGCGCTATTGCCCCAGGATCTGGTTCCCATGAGACGTAGGCTGGTACCTGATGGTTCAACCGTGACGCAAAAAGGTCAATGTCCGGTTTACCAAATTTGGCTGTGACTTTAGCAAAAATCTCAGGATGCAACATCCATTCAATGTTGTCATTAAATTTGCGTGACCTGGTGTCCGCCACAGTATTAAGCTCACCTGGCAAATAGGTAGCTGAAATCCAAATGTCTCTTTGAATACACCAGAGCCAAATTGAGTTAGCCAATTTGTCACACGAAACTGACCTGGTACCACCCATATGGTTTAAATATGCCACAGCTGTGGTGTTGTCTATTTGGAGACGGACGTGTGCTCCAACAAGCTTGGAACAATATGCACGAAGTCCGTGGAATGCTGCCAGCAACTCCAAATAGTTAATCCCTTGAGTCAACAACATCGATGCCTCAAGGGTGTCCCATCTACCCCCACAACTAGAGCAATTATCAGTAGCTCCCCAGCCATTGGAGCTTGCATCAGTCTGTAAATATACCACCGGATTAGCCTCCCTGACAGGCTTAAATGAGTTGCTAATGTGACACACCCACCATTGCAACTCAGTTATCGCTTCGGACGGCAGCTGCATAGATCGATCGTAATGACCAGCGTTCCATTTTAACGCAGTAATTTTAGCTCTTTGCAAATTCTGATAATGCAAAGGTCCATATCGTGCTGCCGGAAACAAAGCCACTAACTTGCCAATTACTGTGGCTGTATGCCGAATCGATGGTATATTGGTGCCAATTAAATCTCTGCACACCTTAGTGACTTCCTCAATTTTGTTAATTGGTATAGTTATCCTCATGCTCATTGAGTTCACCGTGAACCCTAGGTAATTAATTACCTGGGCAGGGCAGAACTTTGATTTCTCTGGATGGACAATGAATCCTAATTGTTGAAATATATTGACAGCAGCTGCAACACCCTGTTCAGCCAATTGCAGGGTGTGGCCCACAATAAAGACATCATCTAAATAGGCCATAACTATATGATGTCGTTGTCTCAAATAAGCCATGATTGGCTTCACCAATTTAGTGAACAATCTAGGGGCTGTAGTAAGCCCATTAGGCAAAGCCTTATACTGCCAAAGTTGCCCCATCCAGATAAATTTCAAAAACCTTCTATCATCTTTCTGGATGGATACTGAATAATATGCATCCCTCAAATCAATGCATGCCATAAAGCAGCCATGAGAAATCAATGATTTGGCTGTTTCAAACGTATCCATTTTAAAATGAGTATATGTTACAAACGTATTCAAACGGGTTAGATCAATAATGACACGACAGCCTCCATCCTTCTTAGGTCTAGTAAATATGTTCGAAACAAATTCAATTGGCTCATGCACTGTTTTCTCAATCACACCCTTCTGTTCCAAACTTAAAATTTCCTTGTAACCTGCTGCCTGTTCTGCAGCAGACAATTTGAACGTACGACCAGGCATGTGCTGGGATGGAGGAATGTCGCCATTAATAAACTCAATTTTATGCCCCTGAATATTCCGCAACACATACTCATCACCAGTAAAATTACCCCATGCATCCAAAAACAACCGTAAACGACCACCAACATGGGAAGTTAAACAGAGAGAAAAGAGAGAACCAGACCCCCTCACCTCCGTGGTTACCGGCGGTCCTTGACACGTGTGGGTGGCCGTGGAGGTGCTGGGTTGGCTTGAGGGCGCGGCGTCTTCGATTTCCAAAAAGGTCTCTGCCGACCCTGTCCTAAAAAAGACCCTTGGTGCTGGTTCTGGTGTTGTTGTCATTGTGGAGCTAGAGGGTGAGTCCTCGTCGAGGCACTGGCCGACCCTCGTGAGCGAATGTATGGAGCTTTTGAGCCGGACGGTGTGGGGGCACTCTTAGAGCGCATGATCCCCACCGTTTTGGCTTGTTCGTCAAGCTCTTTGACTCTCTTCGAGAGGTCCTCACCAAAGAGCTGACGGGGCGGCGGCGGCGGCGGTGGTTTGCACAATCCTGCAAACTTCGGGTTGAGTGCTGGGCGGATGCTGTTTTTGCGAAACCCGTTGATTTCATGCTGGGTCGCGCACAATAAGGCCAGAGCATCTTCCTGGTCCAAATTCAGCTCGTCCTCGTCCACCGACCGCGCAAAGGCGGTAATACCGGCCGTGAGGAGTTTCAGGATCCGCTGCAATTGTAGCTCTTGTTGACGGATAGCCGCACTGATGTTGCCCCATATTGGCGTATTGACCACAGGCACGTTGAGGGAGTTGCAGTTTGATGGAGCCTTGTCACGGCTCATAGCCTGGATGAGGACTTCTTCCTGCAGCACCTGATTATTAAGAAAGTCCACTGTGGCTGCCAGCTTTGAATTGAGAGGAAGACCAGCCGTATGTGGGGCCGCGAATTTGGTCGCCACATCCAAAAGTTCCTCCGCTGGCACCTCCACCGGAGGTGGTACGGGATCCACCAGAACCTCCTCCTCGTGCTGCTCCAGGCTGATAGTAGATGTTGGTGAAGACGCCCTGTGCCTGTTGCTGCCCTGCTGTTGTTGACGTTGAAGCAGGAGCTCCAGCAGCCGCTCCATACGGTCAATACGCCCTTCACCCTGAACACTCAGGTGGTCGGAGTCCTCCGGCTCTGAAAAGAAAACCGGGCTCCTGTCATCGGCCCGCACCTCGTCGAGGCCCTGCCGGTGCCGGTAGTTGTCGCTAACAGCCGCCGAGGCGAAACTGCGCGATTCCTGCGCGGGCGTGTTCAATCGCCTCCGTTTAGCGAGAGCTGAAGCCGCTGCCACTAAGGGCACATGCGGCGAGGTGTCGGCACCAGCCGAAGCATGGCTGCCTGGGGCCCGCGCAGTCTTGCCGGCTGCCCACATCGTGGACGTTGCCGACGCATGGTCTCGCCCACCCATCCATGGGGGGCTCGGCGACCGCGACGAGACCCGACTCAACCGACCCGTCCCGGCGTCGAGAGTCGGGGTGTGCCGGCTGGACCTCACAGCCGCCCCGGGTCTCGCCCTGGAACCTGACCGCTCCTCCGCGACAGGCAATGCCTTAGCCCTAACAGGGTTAGGCTTCTGGGCTCCTCCCCTCCCCCTTCTCGGAGGGCTGAGTGGAACAGGCCGTGCAACGGCACGCGCCCTGCTCGAGGTCGCCAGCGAGCCCGCTGACAACCTGACTGCCATGGCAGGGTCCCCCTGCTCTGGCGGCACACCACACTCCTCCTCACCGAACTCCTCCGAGCTGTGGTGTGCTGGCGGATCTGGACCTGTGAACACAGGGCTTACCCACATCTCCGCCTGAGTCCCGGCCTGCGCTGCAGGTACTGCCGATGGTAAAGGCCCCGGAACTGTTGACCGGCGAACTCGTCCTGACGTCCTCCGGCCCTTCGAACTCCCATCCATGTCCTTGCTGCAAGACATAATCAGACAACAAGGACCACCAACTAAAGGTGGAATACTCACCTCCGTGGCCCCTTATGAAGGGCTGGCGAGGAGCGCGCTCCACCGCCAGCCGTCGCAGCAACGCGTTACGACGATATGTCGAGCATGCGCGCCGGCGGGCTCTTCACGAAGTCACTCACGTGACTCCGAAATGAAATGAAGGAGATGAGGGGTGATGTTACAGAGGTGTATTCCGGGAACAACTCCATACCCCTCCGCGCTTCTCAGTGGGACCGGCCCCGCGCGGCCACACGATGCCCATGCTCCACAACGCGATGACAAGGTCGCTTAATTTGCGTGCCAAGGACACGTAAGTGGGACAGGGGCTTAAGACCATGAGAGGAATAGAGATGCAAATGCACAGAGCCTTTTACCCAGTCTAGGGGAATCAAGAACCAGAAGTCATCGGTTTAAGATGAGAGGGAAAAGATTGCATAGGAACCTGAGGGGCAACCTTTTCACAGAATGTTGGGGTGTGTATGGAACAAGCTGCCAGAGGAGGTAGTTAAGGCAGGTACTATCACATCATTTAAAAGATATTTGAACAGGTACATGGATAGGAAAGATATAGAAGGATATTTGCCAAATGCAGCCAGGTGGGACTAGTGTAGATGGAGTGTCTTGGTCAGCGTGGGCCAATAGGCCTGTTTCCATGCTGTAAGACTCTATGACACTACTGCAGCATGTTCCATATACACCACTCTGTGTGAAAAAATTCCCCCTCAAAAATTGGTCTCAATATTACTATGATGTCAAAAGTCATTAGCGTTTAATTGTCGTTTGTGCGGACAACAGAACAATGAATTTCTTACTTGCAGCAGCATAACAGGTTTGCAATTGCAAAACACACAGATAATAGATAATACATTTTTAAAAAGATTCAATAAATTAATAACCCACAATACCAGTGCTAAATACCTATGGTCCTTAGTGCAACCAAAGAGAGCCCATGGACGTTCATAGTTAATTATCGTGTTCAAGGACTTGATGGTTGTTGAGAAGAAGTTGGTGGTCCCGATTTTCAGATCCCTGTGCTTTCTTCCCAATGACAGGAGTGAAATGAGAGCATGGCCAGCGCGGTGTGGATTTTTGATAATATTGGCTGTATTTTGGAGGTAGCACCTCCTGTAGAACCCTTGTATGGTGGGGAGGTCGGAACCTGTGAAGGGCACAGGTTAGACATGTTAGGCTGTATTTAACACTCTCAGTAATCCTCTCCAGTCCTGGGCATTTGAGTTGTTGAACTCGACCGTGACGCAGCCAATCCTTCCACTGAGATCTTCCACTTGTTTTGTGTATTTTATTTTGTCTTGTGTTTTCAGTCACATGATATTGCCTGGATTATATGCACAAAGTTTCCTTAATTTGCAGAAGGAAGCTGTTGGGTTGCAGTGCTTTGCAGTGTGTACTATTTCAGTAGATTCCTGCAAATTAATGGAAAACAATTCAATAGAACAAAAGTTGAAGTGGAGAAGGCCAGGCCAGGGTGGAAGAGCAGAGGAGCAGGAGGATTCAATCATTCTTTCAAAAGCATCAATGTGCCGTCCCCTGTGCTTGCTGTTATTAAACTAAAAAATGAAAATACAAATGATAAAAATGTGCGACACAGTAGTGCAGTTATAGAGTTGCTGCCTTAAGGGCCTGTCCCACCAGCATGCAACTCTATGCGATGAACGCGATCGAACTAGAAACGGGGGCTGCGCGGAGGTCGGGTGATCCCCTGTACAGGGCCGTTCCCACCAGCATGCGCCTGCATGCGGCAAGCGCAACCAAACCGGCAGTAGGGGCCGCGCGGAGGTCGGGTGAGTGGCGCAACACGGCGCAAAGTGAGGCGAACTTGGAGCGAAGTCCAAGGTAAGTTCGCCAGGACAGAGATGGGCACACAGAGAGGGGCACCGAGGCACACACACACACAGGGCCACGGAGCCACACACATAGAGGGTCATGGAGGCACCTAACGAGAGGGTCACGGAGGCACGATGTCGGGGCGGTGTGTAAATGTGGAGGCGACTGCGAGCCGACAAGCTGTTGCCGCGCGGAATTTTTGGACATAGTCGGTTTTTCGGAGCCCCGCGCGGTGTCGGGACGAACTCGGGACGAACTCCGCACAATTCCGGCGATCGAAGTGGGACCGGCCCCGCGACGCCGGACGGCTCAAGCGACCACGTTAGGTCGCGCTAATCGCATAGAGTTGCATGCTGGTGGGACAGGCCCTTTACAGTGCCAGAGACCTGAGCTCAATACGGACTATAGGCACTGTCTGAATGGAGTTTGTAACTGCGACTGTGACTGTGTGGGTTTTCTCTGGGCGCCCGAGTCCGCGCTGACCAGCAATCGCTCACACTATCACTAGTCACTCGCACTATCCTACACATTAAGGACAATATACAATTTTTTTTACCAAAGCCAATTAACGTAAAACCCTTCATGTCTTTGGAATGTGGGAGGAAATCAGAGCATCGGAGAAAATCGACGTGGTCACAGGATGAACATTTAAACTCTGTACAGCCAGCACCCGTAGTCAGGATCGAACCCAGGTCTCTGGTGCTGTAAGGTCATAAAGGGCCTGTCCCACCAGCATGCAACTCTATGCGATTAGCACGACCTAACGTGGTCGCTTGAGCCGTCCGGCGTCGCGGGGCCGGTCCCACTTCGATCGCCGGAGCCGTGCAGAATTGTGCGGAGTTCGTCCCGAGTTCGTCCCGACACCGCGCGGGGCTCCGAAAAACCGACTATGTCCAAAAATTCTGCGCGGCGACGGCTTGTCGGCTCGCAGTCGACTCGACATTACACACTGCCCCGACATCGTGCCTCCGTGAACCTATTTGTAAGTGCCTCCATGACCCTCTATGTGTGTGGCTCCGTGGCCCTGTGTGTGTGTGTGCCTCGGTGCCCCTCTCTGTGTGTCCCCCTCTGTCCTGGCGAACTTACCTTGGACTTCGCTCCAAGTTCGCCTCACTTTGCGCCGCGTTGCGCCACTCACCCGACCTCCACCCGGCCCCCGCTTCTAGTTCGATCTCGTTCATCGCATAGAGTTGCATGCTGGTGGGACAGGCCCTTAACTCTACCACTGCACCACTGTGCCGCCTAGACTCTAGAACCAATTACCACCTTCACACCCCATTCCCAAACGTGCTGGTCCTCTACCTCATTTAGTTATTCCATTATCATTGCTTAATATTTATTGCATTGCCTTAGATTGCATTGCAGTCGGGAAACCTTCTGTTTAGTTTAGTTTCGTTTAGTTTAGTTTAGAGATAAAGCATGGAAACAGGCCCTCTGGCCCATCGACTCGGCGCCAAGCTGCAATCACCCGTTCACTAACTCTATCCTGCACACACTGGGAACAATTTAAAGAAGCCAATTAACCTGCACATCTTTGGAATGTGGGAGGAAACCGGAGCACCCGGAGTAAAGTGATGAGGAGAATGTACAAACTCCGTACAGATAGCACCGGTCATCAGGATCGAATCCAGGTCCCTGGCGCTGTAAGGCAGCCACTGTACCGCTGTGCAAATTTCATTTTGCCCTTATGTATCTGCCAAAAACTGATCTGATCTGAACTGGTCTGTGACATGGTTGGAGGGGGAGAGGAGGGGAGGAGCGGGCTTCAGGGGGAGGTTGGGGGCAACTAGGTAATGATAGCCAAGAGGAGCTTGTGATGCAAAAACTCATCAGGGCTGAATGGTCTAACTCTATACTGTATGTTCTATATAATGTGATGCACTCTGAACAGGAACTGCTGTGATGCTTCTAAATATTAACCTAGGCTGGGCAATAGTAACAACATGAAAGAATGATTGAAAATAATGCATTTTCACATCTGTAGTCATAGAGTCTTACAACATGAATACAGGCCCTTTGGCCCAATCTGCCCATGCTGAGCAAGATTCCCATCTAAGCTAGTCCCATTAACCCACGTTTGACCCACATCCCTTTATCGATGTACCTATCCAAATGTATTTTAAACATTGTTGTACAAAATATTGTACCATAGGAACAAAAAAAATCTTACTATTACACGTTTGAGTCTATTATGAGATTTATTAGGTAAGGCAACTGGTACGAATTAACGTTAAAAACTGCTTTCTTTTGAAGAGATCATTCATTGCTGGGATTTTGAAGGGTTGTATACCTAACATATTTACAGCTGTTATTAAAAGTGAATGACTTTTCTCAGCACAGTTCTTTGTGGTGCCTTGAAAAGTGAGGACGGGGGGTGGGGTGAGAGTGAACACATCTTCCATGAACATATCCGTGGTAAGACCTTAGAGATAACTCCATTTAACAAGCCCTCTTATGTCCGTCAGCTCACTAAGGGCCGCCACAGAAGTGCACTTCTACACGCAGAGAGAAAAATGTTAGGTGGACTCGAGGGAACAACAAGCAAGCACAAAAAATCTCTTCATGTTATGTCCAAACTTGTATGTTGAATCAAAATTCCCATGACAGCTTAGGCAGGTCAAGGGCTGTTGTCGTTGGGTGCAAAGGGGCTGCAAATGTCTCATTAGTCTGCAGACTAATAGAGAGCAAGTACAATGGACTTCACATCGCTGAAAAACCCGAGCTGAACCCTCCATGAAGTGCACAGAAATCCAGATTGCTTCTTGCCTGCCATCGTAAACATACCCACCCCCACCCCGCTCACCCAGCTTTGCTAAACCCTCGACATTTTGTTGCCTCCTTGAATTTAAACAACTTTGCCAAAAAATGTAACTAGTTGGAAGCAAGTGCCTGAATTGTGGACATTATCTTGTCGGTAATCAGCTTTATGTATGTTTGCAGCGTAGGCCTGCTTCTGCATCCTAATGTGACCTAATAAATTACAATTCAATTTAAATTTGACACACAATACTCAATAACCTGCTCCGTGTGATGAAAGCAAACTGAATTTGGATCATGATGATCTCAAATTATCTTGATTTCTTCAATTATCGCTTTCACCCATAAATCAGCGATAAAAGGACGTTTCCATGCAGAGTAGTGTCATATTTCAGATCAATTCACGACAGAGTATTAGATATCAATGCTATTAACATTATGGAGCTGGATCCTCTGCCTTGCGATGGTGTTCTTTCTGACTGCATTTATTGATTTCATTTCAAAATTCCTCTATATCTGAATTCTGGTCCAAATAAACCCGATTCAGTATTCCCACGTTGCCATCTACTACCATGATGCTGTTTTCTCCGGATTTGATCCGAATTAACAAAATGTGCGATATTCACATGATGGTTCCAGAATGAATACACATCCGTAGAATTGCAAGTGAGAGGGATACGATTTTTCTTTCCCCTTAGCATTGTGCTGAACACCGCACTGCAAAATGGTTCATTTTGCACACAGTGCTGACTTTCAACAGCATTGGGTCAGGTTCAACGTGGGCTAAATGCATGGTGCCTTAACCCCAACCACAGAAGACCACTTATACCTCTCCTGTCAGTATATTTCCAGCAGCATACCAGCAGAAACATTAAACGTAATGCTCCTCTGAAAGCTAGGGGAGGGTAATGTCCAAACCATGATTGGGACCTTTCTTCCCCCATTCCCCACCCCCCCCCCCCCCCCCCCGCCACTATTTTTGCTGCCATTGAATGAGACTTAAAACAAAAACAAATAAAAACAGAAAAAAGCTGCCTGCACTCAGCAAGTTTAAGCAGCGTCTGCGGAAAGAGCAACAGTTAATATTTCAGGTCCTGGACCTCTGATCAGTAATGGGACGAGTGACGAGCTCTTTCCTGAAGCTAAAAGTGGCACAATGGCACCAAGGTCACCCTGCTTCCTCACAACCCCGGCAACCCAGGTCCAGTCAATTGTCCAATAGTCACTTAATTAGTTGCTGCCTTACAGCGCCAGAGACCCGGGTTCGATCCTGACTACGGGAGTTTGTCCGTTCTCCCTGGGACTTGCGTGGGTTTTCTCCAGGTGCTTCGGTTTCCTCCCATTTCCCAAAGACCTGCAGGTTTGTAGGTTAATTGGCTTCGGTAAGTTGTCCCTATTACGTAAGCTAGAACTAATGGACCGGCGATCATGACCTGTGCGGAGTCAGTCGGCCAAGAGGCCTGTTTCCATGCTGTGCCTCTAAACTAAAAAAATACCTAAACTAATTTGCACAACACTGGGTTCCCAATCAGTCTGTAGAAGGATCCCGACCCGAAACAACACCTGTGCATTCAGTCCACAGATGCTGCCTGACCTGCTGAGTTCCTCCAGCACTTTGTGTTTGTGTTTTAGGGTGGCAAGGTGGTGCAGCGGTAGAGTTTCCAGCATACAGCACCAGAGACCCGGGTTGGATCCTGACTTTGGGCGGTGTCTGTACGGAATTTGTACATTCTCCCCGTGACCGCGTGGGGTTACTTCGGGTGCTCCGGTTTCCTCCCACAAAGGCGTACAGGTTCATCGGCTAATTGGCTGGGTAAAATTGCAAATTATCCCTGGTGTGAGCAGGATCGTGCTGGTGTGCGCGAATCGCTGGTCGGCGCGGACTCAGTGGGCTGAAGGGCCTGTTTCCGCGCTGCACCTCTTAACTAAACTCAAATCAACTCAAAATAATAACATTTTGAGGGTACACAAAAGGCTGGAGAAACTCAGCGGATGCAGCAGCATCTAAGGAGCGAAGGAGACAGGAGACGTTTCAGGTCGAGACCCTTCTTCAGACTGGTTAGGGATCAAGGACACGAGAGATATAGACGGTGATGTGGAGAGATAAAGAACAATGAATGAAAGATACGCAAAAAAGTATCGATGAGAAAGGAAACAGGCCATTGTAAGCTGTTTGTAGTGTGAAAATGAGAAGCTAGTGCGACTTGGGTGGGGGAGAGATAGAGAGAGAGGGAATGCCAGGGCCCGAGGGCTGAGGGAGAGGTGGGAAGGGGAGGAGGCAGCAAGGGCTAACAGAATTGAGAAAATTTAATGTTTCAGCACAGAGGATGCAGACTCCCCAAGCGGAATATGAGGTGCTGTTCCTCCAACTTGCGGTGTTGCTCACTCTGGCCGTGGAGGAGGCCCAGGACCGAGAGGTCGGATACGGAATGGGAGCGGGAGTTGAAGTGCTGAGCCACGGGGAGGTCGGGTTGGTTATTGCGGACCGAGCGGAGGTGTTCGGCGAAACGATCGCCAAGCCTCCGCTTGGTCTCACTGATATAGATCAGCTGGTATCTGGAGCAACGGATGCAGTAGATGAGGTTGGAGGAGGTGCAGGTGAACCTCTGTCGGACCTGGAAGGACTGCTTGGGTCCCTGAAAGGAGTGAACGGGGGAGGTGAAGGGACAAGTGTAGCATCTCTTGCGGTTGCAAGGGAAAGTGCCCGGGGAAGGGGTGGAGCGGGAGGGAAGGGAAGAATTCACAAGGGAGTTGCGGAGGGAGCGGTCTTTGCAGGAGGCAGACGGGGGGGGAGATAGGAAGATGTGGCGAGTGGTGGGGTCACGTTGGAGGTGGCGAAACTGGCGGAGGACTATGTGTTGTATGTGCCGGCTGGTGGGGTGAAAGGTGAGGACCAGGGGGACTCTGCCCTTGTTGCGAGTGGGGGAATGGGGAGAGAGGGCAATGTTGCAGGGTATGGAGGAGACCCTGGTGCGGGCCTCATCTATAGTGGGGCAAGGGAATCCCCGTTCTCTGAAGAATGAGGACATTTGATGATAAAATTTTGATGTCAGTTGAAATCTGTTTCTCTCTCTCCACTGTGGGTTTGAAAGGGATATGTCCACTTCCAAACCAGAGATTTGAGCAGAAATCCCAGGCTTCTCGACCATTACAATGTCAGAGCCAGTTAACCAGTTTCAATATTTACAGCGAGCCTGCTGGTCTGAGATCTCAGGGCACCATCGTGTAATCAGGCACTGAGCTTACATTGCTTGGCAAGGTATTACAGAAACTTACGGGGCAGTTCTGTGGGTTTGTTGATTGATTCTATTCTGTGCTCTAAAATAACGATAGCAGATCAGTAATCAAATACTGTGCACGACCATAAACCATCTTTAAATTAACAAATGATTGCGGCATTTAGTATAATTCCAGATAGATTGCAAAATAAAGCTGCACACAGGCTATGAAGTGTGAAAGATCATTCTGGAAAATAACACAGGACTAAGAAGCCTGTTTAACTGTACAGAACATAATACAAGTGAACTGACAATACCAGTCTATTTGGCATGTATTTGCATATGCTCACATTTGTAGCACTATGATAAATGTTCTGCCTGTCTAAATCTGCCTGTATTAAGAAATGTGTGGGTCTGTTTAGCATCACACTTAACATTGCTTTCCACTTTGGAAATGTTAGTAGGAACACCATTGAGCAACTTATCTCGATTGTTAATTTAAACACATAACATTGGAGAACACAGCACGGGAACCGACCCTTCGTGATGTGTGGGCTGGCCATATTGCCAAATTAAGCTAACCTAATCTGCCAGATAAGACGATAAGACGTAGGAGCAGAATTAGGCCTGACAGCCCATTCGAGTCTACTCCACCATTCAATCTTGCCTGATCTATCTTCCCCTCTCAACCCCATTCTCCTTCCTTCTCCCTGAAATCTTTGGTGTCCTTACTGATCAAAAATCTATCTATCTCTGCTTTAAAAATACCCAATGACTTGGCCTCCACAGCCGTCTGTGGCAATGAATTCCACAGATTCACCACCCTCTGGCTAAATAAATTCCTCTTCATCTCCATTCTGAAGGTGCGTCCTTTAATTGTAGGGCTGTGACCTCTGGTTCTAGACTCTCTCTATAATTCCGATCCCTTCACATTCATGTCCTTGTCTAAATGCCTCTTAAACATCACTATGGTATCTTCATCTACTACTTCCACTGGCAGCATGTTCCAGGCACCCACTACCCTCTGTGCGAATAACGTGCCCTGCACATCTCCTTTAAACTATGTCCTCACATCTTTACGCCCTCCTGTATTTAATATTTCCATCCTGGGGGAAAAAGGTACTGACTGTCTACCTTATCTGTGCCTCTCATAACTCTAACATTTTAATCTTCCCTCTCAACCACATTCTCCTGCCTTCCCTCTCAACTTCATTCACCTGCCTTCCCTCTCAACCCCATTCTCACTATGGTATCACTGTATGGTATGGTATGGCAACTGCTCTGTCTCCGACTAGAAAGCACTGCAGAGGGTGGTGAAAACTGCCCAACGTATCACCAGTTCCTCACTCCCCTCCTTAGAGTCTGTCCAGAGCAAGCGATGCCTGCGAAGGGAGGGCAGCATCGTCAAGGACTGCTCTCATCCCAACCACATTCTGTTTGCCCTCCTCCCATCTGGGACGCGCTACAGGTCTCTCCGTTGCCAGACCAACAGGTTCAGGAACAGCTTCTTCCCTGCGGTTGTTACCCAACTTAACTCTGCATCTTGGTGATTGCCAGTCACCCCCCCCCCCCCCGGATACTCCTTCCCCCAATGACTGATCCCCCCAAAAAAATGTACACTACTGCTACTGTATATACATATATATTTTTTACTGTTCCATTATTCTGTGTTCGCACTTCTGGGTGAGATGCTAACTGCATTTTGTTGTCTCTGTACTTGTACACTGCACAATGACAATAAAGTTTGAATCTGAATCTGAATCTGATTCTCCTTAGTTTCCCCTCAGCTTGCAACACTCTCCTGTTAGTCTATTGTTGTGCTGTATCTTAATAGCCAATTGGACATGGGGCCCAAAATTCATAGACCCAAGACCAAGGGTCTCAGTGGGCCTTAAGTGCTTTGCAGAGCATCCAAAGGAAAATGGTCACTGTCCAAGAGGGAGCCAGGGCTTGTAAGCTTGGGAGAAGCAGAGGACTGTGGTAGTGAGCCAGTGCTTGGAAGCTGGACTTTGGACAGCTTGTACAATAACGCCTGGTGCGGCCATACTTTCAGTGCCGGAGGGCTTCTGACCTTGATTTAGTTTACTTTAGTTACTTTACTTTAGAAACAGGCCCTTCGGCCCACCGTGTCTGCACCAATCAGTGATCACCCTGCACACTGGCACTACACTCGGGATAATTTACTATTTTACCAAAGCCAATGAACCTGCAAACCTACAAACCTGCACGTCTTTGGAGTGTGGGAGGAAACCAGAGCACCCGGAGAAAACCCACACAGTCACGGGGAGAACATACAAACTCCGTACAGTCAGCACCCGTAGTCAGGATCGCACCGAGGATCGAACCCAGGTCTCTAGTGTTGAAAGGCAGCAACTCTACCACTGTGCCATAGTGCCACCCGTTGATGGCTTGGGAGATTAATTGAGGGAGTGGGTTGGGAGTTTTAAGATATCGATGTTACTCGGCTGCTGTTATCTTTTCACTGGCTACAACACCTTCTTTGCCTTCTTTCCCTTAACCAATTTCATATCCTAGTGACACGGTGTCAGGACAATAACCTCTCCCTCAATGTCAGCAAGACCAAGGAGCTAGTGATTGACTTGGGGACGTGTGGTGGATTTCATGCTCCAATCAGCATCAATGATGTGCAGGTGGAAATGGTTAGGAACGTCAAGCTCCTTGGCATTGATATTAACGATGCATGGCGGATAGATGATACCAATGATCTATCGTGGATCAACCACATTGATGCAACAGCCAATGAGGGCATGTCAACCCCTCCTACTTTCTTTGGAGATTGAGAAAATTTGTCATGTTTCCAATAACGTTTACAAACTTCTACAGATGCACCACAGAGAGCATACTGTTGGGTTGCATGGCGGCTGGTTTTGGGAACATCTCTGCCCAAGACCACAGGAAATTGCAGAGTTGTAGATATAGTCCAGTCCTTCACACAGACCGCACCTCCCACCATTGACTCCATCTGAACCTCACGCAGCCAACATAAATAAAGATTAGTTTCACACAAGTTATACCTTCTTCTCCCTGCTTCCATCTGGCAGAAGGTACAGAAGCTTGAAAACATTGGTACAGCTCCTCCCCTCTGTTATCAGCTTTCTGAACTAGGGTACTGTCCATCCATTAATTAGGGTACTGTCCGATTCACCTCTACCCCACGAGAACATTGGACTTTGTCTGTGGAACTGATGTGCTACAATGCCACGGCTCATTTGACAGCATTCCCAACACCTGCACCTCTAGCACTTTTTTTTTTATTTTAATTTTTTTTTTAATATAATCAAAAAAAAGTATTAAATTATTAAAAAATAATATTTACACGACAATAAAACAAGCCAGAGCCCACCGCCATAATACAATACAAACATATATCCATAATAAACTATCATACAATTATGATACAGTCCTTATTGAGGATACATTCTACACCCTGTGGTCCCGGAACTCCCTCAGGGTGCCCGTAGACAGGGGGTATTCCCTTTCTAACCGCACTCGAGCACGGACGAGTCCCCGAAAAAGGGGCAAGCAGCCGGCCCGGGTAAAGCCCTCCACCGCGTGGTGCCTTGACTCACGGATGGCCAGCTTGGCCAGGCCCAGAGGCAACCCAACCAGGACATCTTCAGCCCTACCCTCTCCCCTACGCACAGGGTGTCCAAAGATGAGGATGGTGGGTGCAAAATGCAGCCAGAAGGCAAGGAGCAGCCCCTTCAGGTATTCAAACAGTGGCTGCAGCCTCACGCACTCAATGCACACGTGGTACACAGACTCTTCCAGCCCGCAAAAGTGGCAGGCGGCTGGCGAGCCTGTGAACCGCGAGAGAAACAGGTTGCAGGGAACTCCTCGGTGCAATACCCTCCACCCCAGGTCGCCAATGTAGAGGGGGAGAATCCCTGCCCAGAGGGACCCCCACCGGGGCCCCCCCTCGCAACCGGAAGGCAACACCGACCGCCACTTAGTGTCTGGACAGAGGACCAGGGCGAGGAAGTGCAGGGTGTGGAGGAGGAGCCCGCACAGGACAAGCCTCCCTGCGTCTCGGAGGGAGATGAAGGATTTCGAGGAAAGTCGGCTCAAATTGTGTGGGACCGGCTCCCGGGATGGATTACAGCGCCTGGGTCCGTGCATCTCCAGCACCTTGTAAGGTAGAGGTAGCATGTAACAGGAGCCCGTAACTACCCCTCTAAATCACACACTTGTGTTATGTTGCTATTCCATCCTGCCCCTCACCACCCTCTCTCACCATTCTCTCCCCAAATCCCTCCACCCCATCCCTCCCCAAATCCCTCCACCCCATCCCTCCCCAAATCCCTCACCCCATCCTATTTCCGCTCTGTATCTCTCAACTAAACTAAACGATGTTACCTCTTAAGCTTCAGGGCTTTTTTAACATCCTATCATAAATATGAAACTTGCACTATGTTCAAAGATATCTGCCCTGGCAGTGTGTACAGAACACTTGATGAAGTTCACAGTTTATTTATTACTGAGGTTGGACCATCACATGATAGAAACCGTGCTTCACTGTTTTATAGATGTCGGTATTTATTTATCTATAGATGCGTACAAATTAGCCAGAGAAAACAGCCTACCAGAGGATTGGGAGAAATTCAGTCCAACAGAGGAGAACAAAGGGCTGAATTAGGAAAGGGAAAATAGATTATGAAAGAAAACTGGCAGGGAACATAAAAACTGACTGCAAGCGTTTTTTATCGATATGTGAAGCAAAAAAGATTAGTTAAAACAAATATAGGTCCCTTGCAGTCAGAAACAGGTGAATTGATCATGGGGAACAAGGACATGGCAGACCAATTGAATAACTACTTTGGTTCTGTCTTCACTAAGGAATATATAAATAATTTGCCGGAAATAGCAGGGGATCGTGGGTCAAATGAGATGGAGGAACTGAGTGAAATCCAGGTTAGCTGGAAAGTGGTAGGTAAATTGAATGGACTAAAGGCCGATAAATCCCATGAGCCAGATAGGCTGCATCCCAGGGTAATTAAGGAAGTAGCCCCAGAAATAGTGAATGCCTTAATCATAATTTTTCAAAACTCTTTAGATACTTGAATAGTTCCTGAGCATTGGAGGGTAGCTAATGTAACCCCACTTTAAAAAAAAGGAGGGAGAGAGAAAACGGGGAATTACAGACCAGTTAGTCTAACATCGGTAGTGGGGAAACTGCTAGAATCAGTTATTAAAGATGGGATAGCAGCGCATTTGGAAAGTGGTGAAATCATTGGACGAATTCAGCATGGATTTACGAAAGATAAATCATGTCTGACGAATCTTATTGAATTTTTTGAGGATGTAACTAGTAGAGTGGATAAGGGAGAACCAGTGGATGTGTTATATCTGGACTTTCAGAAGGCTTTCGACAAGGTCTCACACAAGAGATAAGTATACAAACTTAAAGCACACGGTATTAGCGGTTCAGTATTGATGTGGATAGAGAACTGGCTGGCAGACAGGAAGCAAAGAGTAGGAGTGAACGGGTCCTTTTCAGAATGGCAAGCAGTGACTAGTGGGGTGCCGCAAGGCTCAGTGCTGGGACCCCAGCTATTTACAATATATATTAATGATTTGGACGAGGAAATTAAATGCAACATCTCGAAGTTTGCAGATGACACGAAGCTGGGGGCAGTGTTAGCTGTGACGAGGATACTAGGAGGCTGTAAGGTGACTTGGATAGGCTGGGTGAGTGGGCAAATGCATGGCAGATGCAGTATAATGTGGATAAATGTGAGGTTATCCACTTTGGTGGCAAAAACAGGAAAGTAGACTATTATTTGAATAGTGACCGATTAGGAAAAGAGGAGATGCAACGAGACCTGGGTGTCATGGTACACCAGTCATTGAAAGTAGGCATGCAGGTGCAGCAGGCTGTTAAGAAAGCGAATGGTATGTTGGCATTCGTAGCAAAAGGATTTGAGTACAAGAGCAGAGAGGTTCTACTGCAGTTGTACTGGGTCTTGGTGAGGCCACACCTGGAGTATTGCATACAGTTTTGGTCTCCTAATCTGAGGAAAGACATTCTTGCCATAGAGGGAGTACAGAGAAGGTTCACCAGACTGATTCCTGGGATGGCAGGACTTTCATATGAAGAAAGACTGGATATACTCGGCTTGTACTCACTGGAATTTAGAAGATTGAGGGAGGATCTCATAGAGACTAACAAAATTCTTAAGGGGTTGGACAGGCTGGATGCAGGAAGATTGTTCCCGATGTTGGGGAAGTCCAGGACAAGGGGTCACTGTTTAAGGATAAGGGGGGAGTCTTTTAGGACCGAGATGAGAAAATCATTTTTCACACAGAGAGTGGTGAATCTGTGGAATTCTCTGCCACAGTAGGTAGTTGAGGCCAGTTCATTGGCTATATTTAAGAGGGAGTTAGATGTGGCCCTTGTGGCTAAAGGGATCAGGGAGTTATGGAGAGAAGGCAGGTACAGGATACTGAGTTGGATGATCAGCCATGGTCATATAGAATGGCGGTGCAGGCTCGAAGGGCCGAATGGCCTACTCCTGCACCTATTTTCTATGTTTCTATGTTTCTATTTGCATGGTGTGTGTTTCCATTCATCGAATAGAAATACATTTTCTCAAAATATAACTGGAGAAGGTTTGTTGAGATGGTGATGAGAGAATCAGATATGGCATTGCTGCTATGCCACTGAACTCAAAGATTGTCACGTTAAATAATTTGTAAGGAGACTTTCCCCTTTGTGGAGCTTCATGAAGGTAGAGGTAGATTGTCATTATTCCAAATTATAGCCAAATGTTAATTAAAATATTAAAACAGCTCTGCTGATTAACACAGTACCATGTCATATAAAATACAAAAGTAATTGCTATTAGCATTGTGTTGGCAATTCTCTAATAGTGAATATAAAACCAAGCTCTATATCTCCCCTTCTTCTGTGTATACCCCAGAGAAGTGTCGAGAACACTGCAGACAATTACTTACAGTGTAAATAGATGTGCACTGCATTATATGTGCTCCTGTAGGGTGTGTACAGAATGGATTCATGATCTGAATCTTACACTTTGTATCATAACCCTATGTTTTTTTTCAACTCTCCGGTGACTACACAGCTGCATAATATACTGGTTGGCATCACATTAAAATCCATGATCCCCGTTTGACTGAACAAAGCTTCAATAAAACTTTCTCGAGAAAAATAGAAAATGCTATCTTTTTGTTCCCTGTTCCTGATGTTGCAAATCTAATTATACCATATTTCTTTTTTTTTTAAATAAGATCATTTTGAAATCTGACTAATATAATTTATTATTCAAAGGACACATCCAAAATTCAAATATTTATTTTTACGGAGAATCCATTAGCATAATTTTGCTGCGATAGAACTAATGGCAAATTGGAAACAATATTATGCTCAGAGTTCTTCGTCATTGCTGATTCATTAAGTAAGCCTTTTCAATTAGGTGCCATAACTTCTATATCTTGTCTTCTGTCTGTGTTGCATTTCTGTATTTTTCACCGTTGCACAAATTAAAATCTCTGACAGATTGCTAATGATCTGATGTTGGAATTACTGAATATTCTGTTATCATTTGTCCATTCACAGTTTCTTTATCAGCCCATCTGTGCATGAGATGGAGTGTACTGCAGAGCAAGCAAGCTGGGACAGTCTCTCTCTCCATTTACACCTTGTACCATCCCAGACCTTGGGGAGAGGATTTTACTAATTAAACTTTCTGACAAAACGTGATGCCATTTTCCATGACGATGGTCTGACTACATCTCGGTGGATGCAAAAAAAATGTTTTGGTCATGAACCTGCGGAAATTCAAGAGTATGTTGGTTAACGTTGCTCTTTTTGGAGCTAAAACTATCCATTTGTGTGATGTTGGTTCAAGTTGGATATCGTTGGGTTTCCAAAATACATGACTCTATTCACAGATTGTATATAATTACCACATTTCTTTTTATTCCCCTCCCAATGGTTTTGAGAAACAAATCCCTTTTAATTGGGAACTGGATGTGTTCATTTTGGTAAAACTGACATTTAAAGATGTAAAACTAATCACTGTATTTGAGTAAAATATACCACATGGTGTATGTTGGACTCGAACACAGTAGAACCTGTTACAAATGTGTTTGGAATCATCTTATTAAAATGCCTCATTAAGACTTGCTAATACTGTTTGAGAATTATTGTGTACTAGCTATAAATTCATAATGCCAATTTTTTAAGCTGATAATATATGTATAATGCATTAGCACTGAATTATTTGCAAAAATACAACTGTTATTATGCACAATGAGGAATTATTAGAGAACTATCCAAAAAGCTTGGAAGATGACAAAACCAAGCTTGTGCTACATTTTGTACTTTGAAGCAAATAGTATTGGCTTTAGCAAAATAGATATTTGAAGATATGAAATAGAAACCCAATTGTCCCACAGCATTGTCAGAGATAGATAGAGTCTTGGTGAGTATGGGTGTCAGGGGTTGTGGGGCAAAGGCAGGAGAATGCGGTTGAGAGGGAAAGATAGATCAGCCATGATTGAATGGCGGAGTAGACTTGATGGGCCGAATGGCCTAATACTGCTCCTAAAACATATGACCTTATGAACCTATTCTTAAGAGCCTGTCCCACCAGCATGCAACTCTATGCGATGAGCGCGACCTAACGTGGTCGCTTGAGCCGTCCGGCGTCGCGGGGCCGGTCCCACTTCGATCGCCGGAGCCATGCGGAATTGTGCGGAGCTCGTCCCCACATCGGCGGGGCTCCGAAAAACTGACCATGTTCAAAAATTCCGCGCGGCAACGGCTTGTCGGCTCGCAGTCGCCTCGACGCATTACACACCGCCACGACATCATGCCTCCGTGACCCTCTCTGTAGGTGCCTCCGTGGCCCTCTCTGTGTGTGGCTCTGTGGCCCTCTGTGTGTGTGTGCCTCTGTGCCCCTCTCTGTGTGCCCCTCTCTGTCCTGGCGAACTTACCTTTAAGACTTCGCTCCAAGTTCGCCTCACTTTGCGCCGCGTTGCGCCACTCACCAGACCTCCACGAGGCCCTCGCTGCCGGTTTGGTCGCGCTTGCCGCATGCAGGCGCATGCTGTTGGGAACGGCCCTGTACAGGATCACCCAACCTCCGCGCGGCCCCCGCTTCTAGTTTGATCGCGCTCATCGCATGGAGTCGGATGCTGGTAGGACAGGCCCTTTAAGCCTGCTCTGGCATTCAATAAGATCATGTTCAGTCCTGTACCTAAACCACCTCCCTATACAAACCCCTTCAATAGCTCATCCTTGAATCGATTCAGTACTTGGGTTAAATATGCAGTCCTTGGAGCTTGAGACTTGTATGGGTTCATGGCCAGCGAGTAGAGAACTTTCTCCAGACCGTGGTCCTAAATGATCCCATTATCTAACACTTAGATGTGGATTCTTCAGTCTGATGAAACAACACCTACCATAAATCCTTATCACCATCATGAATGGACCACTGTGGTTGTCTCTTACTCGGTCAATATCATCAAAGACCCACACCAGCTGTGACCACCATGTTCAAGAATAGCTTCTTCCCAACAACTGGGGACAACATGGTGGCACAGCGGTAGACAAACAGCGCCAGGGACCTGGGTTTGATCCTGAGTAGGGGTGCGCTTGTCTGAATGGAGTTTGTACGTTCTCCCCGTGACCTGCATGGGTTTTCTCTGAGATCTTAGGTTTCCTCCCATACTCCAAAGACGTACAGGTTTGTACATTAATTGGCTTGGTATAAATGTAAATTGTCCTTAGAGTGTGTAGGATAGTATAAGTGTGCAGGGATTGCTGTTCGCTGCAGACTCAGTGGGCCGAAGGGACTGTTTCCGCATTGTATCTTTAAACTTATCTAAACTGTCAGGCTCTTGAACGTTACTCCACACTCATTTCAGCAAGTGTGAGCTTCTATGGACTGTGTCTTTGGTTACACAACAGATTCAGTTCTTTTGCAAAGGTATTACAGTTATTAATTTGTTGGATTTGTTTAATTATTAATATTTATCTGTTTTCATTGCGTTTATGGACCTTGTTCATTGTTCCATTGTCGGTACACGTGACAGACATTCTTGACTCTTGACTTCATCACTATTCTTCAAAACTCCCATGGAAGTCCCAGTGGAGGATAGGAAGCTCGTAAAGGGCCTGTCCCACTAACGCGACTTTTCAACGACAGTCTTTGACCTTCAGGTTAGAGGGCACTCGCCTGAAAAACCTCGAGCTGGATTGACCATCAACGATGAAACCACGAGCCGGATCGACCGTCTGCGCGCACACGCACACACACACACACATGCATGCACACACACACACACGCACACACGCACACGCACACGCGCACACACACACACACATCGCAAGGGCGGGGTCCAGGGAAAGCGGGGGAGCACTGTTTGAAATTCACACCCGCGATGAACAGGAAGGTAAAAGACAGCTGCACTGTAACAGTAAGTCCTTTAGAGAGTGGGGAGAGAAGGGAAGAGAAGGGAGAGAATGGGGAGAGAAGGAGTGGAGACACTTTTCAGAAGCCATAAACTTAATAAAGTTTAGCGGGCATTTAACATTACCGGTCGGTTTACTTACCTTTTTTTTCTCAACGAGCTGTACCTTCGACTACCTTCGATTGCCTTTGATTACTTATGAAAGCATTACGACCCACTATGACCTACCTCGACTAAACCTACGAGTAAATAAATATGGATTTTTTTCCATGGGACCCTATTTTTACTCGCGAGCATTTTTCAGCATGTTGAAAAAAACGCCGCGACCTAGCTGAGGCCTCGAGTACGCGGGGACTATTCTCGAGCATGGTGGAGAGTTACAAAGACCTCCGCGGACCTCGTGTCGACCATGCTGTGAGTATGAGTCGAGGGCAAACTCTTCTAAACTTGCGAATGAGGTCGCCTCAGTGGGACAGGCCCCTTAGGGCGGCACGGTGGAGCAACCGGTAGAGCTGCTGCCTCACAGCGTCAGAGGTCCGGGTTCAATCCTGACCATGGGTGCTGTCTGTGTGGAGTTTGCACCTTCTCCCTGTGACTGCGTGGGTTTCCTCTGGGTCCTCTGGTTTCCTCCCACATCTGGAAGTCACACTGTTGGGTTTGTCGGTTAATTGGCCTATGTAAACTGCCCCTCGTGTGTCGGGGACGGAATCGAAAGTGGGATAACATGGGACTAGTGAGAATGGATGATTGATGGTCGACGGAGACTCGGTGGGCCCAAGGGCCTGTTTCCTTCCTGTACCTTTCACTCAATCAATCAAACCAAATAGAGGAAGGTGTCTAATTTTGTATTTGTCCTTTAATGCCTCCTCATTTAATAATCTACCCTTTTTTCGTTCAAGCATCATCTGTTCCAATAAATGTCCTTTGTCCTTTGTCCATTCGGTTCACCAATGATGATCCCATTGATCCCGTGTTTTGGGTTCTATCAGGGAATAAATCCTGGTTTTCCAAGCCCTTGTTCCTTTCACTAATTCTGAGAAAAGTCTATTTGCTTTGCAGTCTATGTTCTTTTTATTAAAAGCTGACATTTAAAGATGCAGAATTAATCACTGTTTTTGAGTGGGTATAAGATAACATGTAGTGCATGTTGGATTTGAACACAGTGGAACCTGTTACAAATGTGTTTGGAACCCAACTGAAGACTGTTTATAATAATGACACTTTGCATTCTGCTGTCACACCACATATCCTGTTATTTTAGTGGTTACATCTCATCTGTGAATTACTGCCTGGTTTGCATCTAATATTTGTATCGCTTTTTCTGCATTGTTTAAAATCTTGCATAAAACACAAAAAAAACATGGATTTAGTGTAAATTCCTGCTGTCTATCTCTGCTGATCGGTTAGTTTAATTGGAAAGTGCCCCATGCCTGCTACACCCGGGGCCAATGGCAATCTATGCTCCATTGACAGAAGCAATCTTCTTCCCAGGCACCACACCTAACAACACTGGCTGAAAACTGTTCATAATAATGATATTTTTTGGTCTCTGCTGTCATGCCAAATATCCCGTTAGTTCTGCTCAGTTACACTTTACCCATGGATTACTGCTAAGTTCATAACTATCTCTAAAACCCACTCCGCCCTCATTAAAGTGTCACTCCCCGGCCTTAAGTGTTTTTGTTTATGATAACAAGGTCCACGCTGTAATGAATGTCCTGTAACCGAGCACGAAATGTAAACTGAAAACGTGGAGACAGTGTTATGATTGAGAGCCTTATAATGATGGTGGGAAGTATTCTAAATCATGATTGTCACCTGCAGCCACTCATTGCCATGCTTTCTACACATAAGACAGCGCCTTATTTGTCAAGAATACCCACTTGACAGCAGCGTTGCATGCCTAGCAGCATTTTTTCTACGAGGGGAGATACAGGATAATAATTTTAGAAACTGCACTGATATATTAAAAAAAAATCTGTGCAAAAATATGTCATTGTTTATTATTCTCTGGTGTTGCATTTGAATTTCAAAAATGTATTATTACTTATCTGTGCTGTAGCTCGGTTTCGAACACAGCCTTGGGTTTTTTTTTCTCCCGTGGAAGATGGTAACACGGTAGTATCTTAACACTTGTCAGTCTTGGAAAAAAAAAAATCACTGCTTCTGTGCCTCTCGTTCCCTGATGATCACTTTGAAGAAAGCCATTCAGTGACACCATCTTATTTGACAAGAAGCCATCAACACCCGAACTAAAATAAAAAAAGAAATAGTCTCAGACAATAAAATTATAATATTAATTCAGTTAACCCTATTTACGATGGGTTTGGATGATGTTAAAAGTCTTTTACAATGAAAAATCTTGTCAATGCACTGATTTACCCACAGCATAACCAAGTGGAACGATACATCTTGGGTAACAAAACTCTTGCAAGGCAAAGCAAAATTATTGTTTTATCCACAGGAGCAGTGAATGTGCCTCACAGATCAATGGAACTTCTGCCTCCAGTTATAAAGCTGTTAATCTCCGTCCAACCACTAAATCAATGCCACTTTTTAAAAATGATTATGCCAGCCGGTAGCAGCAACAGTCAGGTTCAAGACTGCGATTGCTCTTTGTGAACAGTGCCTCTTATTCACATCATGGGGCAGGGAAACCAGTGACTTGTACTTCAGCAGATAGTGTCACCTAGAGTCATAGAATCATACAGCATGGAAACAGGCCCTTCGGCCCATCTCGCCCACACCGACCAACATGCCTCATATTTACACTACTCCCACCTGCCTGCATTTGGCCCATATCCCTCGAAACATGCCCTATCCACGTACCTGTCTAATTGTGTAGGAAGGAACTGCAGATGCTGGTTTCCACCAAAGATGGACACAAAAAGCTGGAGTAACTCAGCAGGTCAGGCAGCATCTCTGGAGAAAAGGAATAGGGGATGCTTCGGATCGAGAATCTTCTTCAGACCTAGCCTGAAGAAGGGTCTTGACCCAAAACTTCACCTATTTCTTTTCTCCAGAGATGCTGCCTGATCCACTGAGTTACTCCAGCTTTTTAATGTCTATCTACATGTCTAACTGTTTCTTCAATGTCATGATCATCCCTGTCTCAACTACTTCCTCTGGCAGCTCGTTTCATACACCCACCGCCCTTTGTGTGAAAAAGTTACCCCTCAGATTCCTGTGAAATCTTTTCCCCTTCACGTTAAACCTATGTCCTCTGGTTCTCGATACCCCTACTCTGTGCTTTTACCTGATCTATTCCTGTCATGATTTTATACACCTCTATAAGATCACCCCTCATCCTCCTGCACTCCAATGAATAGGGTCCCAGCCTGCTCAACCTCTCCCTATAGCTCTGGCCTCAGGTCCTGGCAGCGTCCTCGTAAATCTTCCCTGCACCCTTTCCAACATGACATCTTCTCTCTTATAAGATGGTGTCTAGAACTGGGCACAAAATGTGGCCTCACCAATGATCATGAGACATTCCAGCACATTCCACACTCTTTGCACATGTTCCCAAGGGAAGCCATTGGGAACAGTGTCCTAACACAACATCTGAATGAGATCAAACTTCACCTCATCAGACAATGGTCTTACTCCCAAGAGACTTTGGATGCATGGGTCTCTAAACCAAAATGTTCTAGTGCAGAAGAACAAGCAACTACTTCATATGTGACTCCAGCTCCAGCAGTTTCTTGTGATGACTCCTCCAGTCGTTTGTTTCATGGTCTGGTGTTGAGGTATGAATTCAGTACGTTGGTGCTCCCTAGGTTATTGAGTTTGCTGCGGGAAAGATGGATATTGTTCAACAGGAAAGAGAGCAGAGAAGGTTTACGAGGATGTTGCCAGGACTTGAGGCGCTGAGCTACAGGGAGAGGTTGGGCAGGCCAGGGTATTATTCCTTGGACTACGCACACCATTGAAGATAAATGGGGATTCTGTGGATAGGGTGAGCTGCTTTAAATACCTGGGAGTCCACATCACAGAGGATCTGACATGGACATCACACGCTGCCGCACTGGTGAGTAAGGCAAGGCAGCGCCTTTACCACCTCAGGCAAATTGAGGAAATTCAGAGTGTCTCCGAGGATCCTCCAGTGCTTCTACTCAGCGGCTGTGGAAAGCATCTTGTCTGGAAACATCACAATTTGGTTTGGGAACTGCTCTGCCCAGGACAAGAAGGCTCTGCAGAGAGTAGTGCGTTCGGCCGAACGCACTATGGGAACTTCACTCGCCCCCCTGCAGGAACTGTATATCAGAAGCTGCAAATCTAGAGCCAACAAGATCATGGGGGACCCCTTCCACCCCTGCAACAGACAGTTCCAGCTTCTACGGTCAGGCAAACGCCTCCGTTGCCGTGCTGTGAAAACGGAGAGGATGAAAAGGAGTTTCTTCCCAGAGGCCATTAGGACTGGAAACTCCCATCTCACCAGGGACCAACTTACTGTTATGTGGTGTCTTTTAAAATTGCTGTTTCTTCTTTTTTTTTCTCCCACAAATATGCAATTCTGATTTTTTTGCACAATCCGCAAGCATTGCCACTTTTCATTTCACTGCACGTCTCGCATGCGTCTGTGACGAATAAACTTGACTTGACTTGACTTGGAGCGCAGGAGGATGAATGGTGATCTTACAGAGGTCTACATTAACATGACGGGGATAGATAGGGTAGATGCACAGAGTCTTTTACCCACAGTAGGGGCATCAAGAACCAGAGGACATAGTTTTATGGTGAGAGGGGAATGAATTAGCAGGAATCTGTGCGGAAGCTTTTTCACACAGAGGGTGGTGGATATATGGAATGGGCTGCCGGAGGAGGTAGTTGAGGCAGAAACTATAACAATATTTAAAAGACATTAGGACAGGTACATGGATAGGAAAGGTTTAGAGGGAGATAGACCCAAAATGCTGGAGTAACTCAGTGGATCAGGCAGCTTCTCTGGAGAATAAGGAAAGGATATCAGCATCTGCATTCCCTTTCTACTCCTTCCTTAGGAGGCAGTTGAGGCAGAAACTGTAACAACATTGAAAAAATATAGACACGTACATGGATAAGAAAGGTTTAGAGTGTATCAGCCAAACGAGGGCAGATGGGACTAGTGTAGATGGGGCAATTTGGTCAGCATGGGCAAGCTGGGCCGAAGAGCCTAAATGACTCTTATTCTCAAGGTCTTAAGGTCTATACAATTGCTGGCTGATATCCAAATTTCAGGTCGAGGACCCATAATTCATAAGTTCATAAGTTCTTAAGTGATAGGAGAAGAATTAGGCCATTCGGCCCCACAAATGTGATTCTGAGATGTGATCTGTTCTTTGCTGCTCGAATGAATGTTCTCCTTCTGATACAATTGTCACACATCTGCTCAATTGTAGGTCCATCCATCAGTCTTGCTGATGCACTGGCCATTATCTTCCATTTAATGAGTGGCAAGGTGGCACAGTGGTAGAGTTGCTACCTTACAGCGCTTACAGTGCCTGAGACCCAGGTTCGATCCCGACTACAGGAGCTGTCTGTACGGAGTTTGTACGTTCTCCTCGTGACCGCGTGGGCTTTCTCCGACTGGGATTTCCTCCCACACTCCAAAGATGTACAGATTTGTAGGTTAATTGGCTTGGTATAAATGTAAAATTGTCCATCGTGTGTGTAGGATTGTGTTAGTGTGCGGGGATCGCTGATTGCCGATCGCTGCGGACTTGGTGGGCTGAAAGGCCTATTTCCGCGCTGTGCCTCTACACTAAATTAAACGAAATAGCCTCAGTTTAGTTGAGTTTAGTTTATTTAAACTAAACTAAATAGCCTCAGTCACATTCATGAAGAAGAAAGTTGCCTCTACATTTCATATTGTATGAAGTTTGAGGCCATCAATAACTTCCCCTGGAAGGTATGTAATATTAATACTGGGTTGATTTCATATGCTGGCTCGGTTCACTATAGATCTCATCAAACAGTCAGCAAAACAATTTAGTGAAATTTTGCTATGGTGAAAAGATTTGTTTTAAAAGGGCAGTCAATTTGGTAGTATCCTGGTGGGAGGAAATTTCAGTAATAACTGCTGCTTATTTAACATTTAATACCTCAATAAAGACACTGTTACAATCTTTATAAGGTCTTACTGTGTTACTTAATAGTATGTTATAATTGTCTTCCTTTCTTTGATGGAAGGTGAGTGGGCAAATGTAAGACCCCAGCACATTGAACCCTGTATCCAGAGTCAATATGGACACAGAGTGCTCGAGTAACTCAGCACGTCAGGCAACTCCTCTGGAGAAAAGGGACTGGTGAGGTTTCGGGTCGGAAATCTTCTTCAGATTGAAAGACAGAGAAGGACAGAACATAACATGGCCGGCAACCGATGACCTCAGGAAGGGTGGAGTCCATAATGGTTCATTGTGGGCTGGGAAAGATGTGCTAACTACAGGGATGCAGGAGTTACTTGAAATGAGAGAAATCAACATTCATACCGCAAGGGGAGGTCCAGGACAAGGGGTCACAGCTTAAGGATAAGGGGGAAATCCCTTAGGACCGAGATGAGAAGGACTTTTTTCACACAGAGAGTGGTGGGTCTCTGAAATTCACTGCCACAGAGGGTAGTTGAGGCCAGTTCATTGGCTATATTTAAGAGGGAGTTAGATGTGGCACTTGTGGCTAAGGGGATCAGAGGGTATGGAGATAAGGATACTGAGTTGGATGATCAGCCATGATCATATTGAATGGCGGTGCAGGCTCGAAGGGCCGAATGGCCTACTCCTGCACCTAATTTCTATGTCTATGTCTATGTCTAAGTTTGTAAGCTGCCCGAGCAAAATATGAGGTACAGTTCGTCCAATTTGCATGTGGCCTCACTCTGACAGTAGAGGAGGCCCAGAGCAGAAAGATCAGCATAGGAAGGGGAGTTAAATGGGTGTCTACATTTTTAGCTAATTAAGTTATTACATCGGATGGAAGCTGCATACCAAATCTCGTTGTACCTCTGTGCAATGACAATAAAATATATTATTATTAATATTATTATTATTATTATTATTATTATTAAAATGTTTGGCAAATGGGAGATCCCATAGGCTGAGGCGGACTGAGCGTCAGAGTTCAGCGAAACAATCATCAAGTCTGCGCTTGGTCTCGTCGATATCTCGGAGCCCACGCCAGAGATCGACCAAGAATCAAGAGTCAAATCAAGACTGTTTATGTGTCACATGCACCAGATATAAACCAGAACAATTAAACTATTCCTTCCTGCAGCTTTGCAGGCGGTTTCTGACACAGCAGCCCAACGTGAAATGCAGATTACTCCCCACATATTCCCCAATCCCAGATCACAAATCCATATCTCCGACCACCATATCATTTTTCCACTTTGCAAGACGGGTGCCACTTAAAACAAAACTGAAAAACACTTTCAAATAGCAGCCAGCTGTGTCGCTTTTAAGGGTCGTATTTTTCTTGGCTGCCACAGCGAATCCACAAGCAAAGATAAACACCAGAACACGATTTGATTTAAAATCTCTTAACATTCCCTCAAGATCAGAGGCCCTGAAATGATCCATCTGAGCCGTTCCCGAAACAACAAACACTTATGGTTTAAAAAAAGTTGTTTTAAGTCTCTTCGCGAAAAAAAAAGTTCACTCTCAGGTAGAATATATGGATGGCAATTTGAAACAAAAATGGCTAAATGTTTCGCTGGCTGGGACTTTGCACAAAAAATTATTTCCACGGTCGAGCTACTTTTCCAGACTGCGTAGAAAAACAGTTGCAGCGTTGAAGCTTTGTTAGTTTTACTTCACCACCGTTTAGTTAAAATAAACACAATCAAAACCAATCAAACATATTATTGTATATTTAAATATACTTAGTGAAGATGAAGAGAAATCACAGTTAAATGTCTGGTTTGTGTTCAAATCGTATTAGCTGTCAATAGTGACCATTTCTTGGTACAATTGTAAACTTTCAGTTTTTGTCATAAATCATACAGGAGAAAGGATATGTCTGCCGTAGCTATTTTATTAGTAACATAAAAAAGACTTCCATTGACTGTATAACAGCTGTGTCACCTGCACATGGGTGATCCGATTTTGACACCTTCCCCCAAGTGTATTGCAAGGATAAACATATTCTGTTCAAACGAGACCAATGACAGCAAAATTGCCTGCTTGTCTCTAAAAAGACTCTAATAATGTGTATCGAGGGAGAGGCCCATGTTCTGACAGTAGACTTTTTTCCCCAGTGTAAGTCTGAGAGGTTCAAATTTTCGAGAAACTTTAATCTTTCACAACACAACAGAAATACAACATGCCGCACATCATCGGAGCTTGACAAATAATTTCTGGAATAAAACACATTGGGAAAGATGCAGTCACGACCAAAAAATCCATTTGTGGAAGCATGTCATGGCAAACACTGTGCCAAAGTGCCTTGGCTCGCCATAGACAGATTAAATTAAAGAATAAATTAATTTAAATTGTTTCTACCAGAGGGTGGCAGAAATTTGGAAGCTTCTTCTGACAGCAATTTTAAATCTGAGATTGATAGATTCTTGATAACCAAAGGTATTAAGGGATATGGGGAAAAGATGGGTCGCAGATCAGTCATGTTCTCCCTGAATGTTACACAAGACTGAGGCGTGAAATCCTCCACTATCTTTGTAATTCAAAAAAATAACGTCGAACCCCTGGCTCCTGTACATGCGCCCCTCCCTTCAAAGTCCAAAAGGCTCGATTCATAGCACCTTAACTGGAGCTCACATTATGAAGCCAGTTTAAAGAGAGATGGCTGCCAGGATTCGCAGTGAATTAGAAAGGTACTGCGACTGAATTTAAGTTTCTGGCATCTATGCAGCCTGAGCTTCACTTTACGAAAAACATGCTTCTTATTGTACTTTTCTCAAATAAATGCATCACCAGATTCAAGGCATCTGCAATGATGCATCCTATTTCTTTCATAAAATTAATTGTTTCACCAGAGATCTGTTACAAATCACCACAAATATATCCAGTGTAGATTTTGTAATCTAATTTTCTATAAATAAGAATACCTCAGAGTTGGTAAAAAAAAAATTGTACGTTCATTTGAAATTCAATGTTACATTAATGCAGAAAAAAAATTAAGTGTGCAATATTAAATCTTAAATTATTTTCCTCTTTAATTCCACAATTATTTATAGTTGAATTGACTGAAAATTTTGCAGCTATCGGTTTAACCACGGACCAAACCTTAAAATTTGACGCCACCTACTTGCTTTGCTAAAATCAGACGGGTGTTATAAGTT
This sequence comes from Raja brachyura, assembly GCA_963514005.1. The sequence continues at coordinate 64,398,600 of OY740790.1, read as the reverse complement.
CATAAATTCATGTTGTAGGAGCAGAATTAGGCCATTTGGCCCATCAGGTCTACTCCGCCACTCAATCATGGCTGATTGATATTTCCCTCCCAACCCAATCTCCTGCCTTCTCCCCATAACCCCTGACTCTCATACTAATCAAGAATCTATAAATCGCCACCTTAACAATATCCATTTCCTTGGCCTCCACTGCCTTCTATGGCAATGAATTCCATAGATTCACCAGCCTCTGACTAAATAAATTCCTCATGATCTTCTTTCTAAAGTTACGTCCTTTTATTCTGAGGCTATGGGCTCTGGTCCTAGACTCTCCCGCCAGTGGGAACATCCACTCCACATGCACTCTATCCAGGCCTTTCACTGTTCGGTCAGTTTTCCCTCATCCTTCCAATCTCTAGTGAGTCGAGACCCAGTGCCGTCAATTGTCTCAAATGACACTTTTTTTGTTTATCAACTATATAGTAACTATACCATACTCTGCGAGCAATGTTGTTAGGTGTTTATTACCATAAGATAAATCACCACTGCACTGTGCCAAGTATTTTGTGCATGACTATTTCTGCCTCAGGTGCAGTAGTAGGGAACCAACAGATTGATAAATTATGCAGGGGGCTAGCTAGACCGGGCCTGTGTTTCATTGAATAAAGGGATGATTCACGCAAGGTTTTTAATACAATTAAAGAAATTTAAAATACAGGTGGAGACAAACTATTTCCTCTTTCCTCTGGAGATCCCAGCACAAATGAGGCAGAACATTAAAATTACGCTCATATCCTGAGAGGATTACTTCACAAAACAGTTAACAGTTTGAAGTTCGGAACTCCTCCTCCAAATAAAAAAGTCGAGGCTATGGGTCAATTGAATATTGCAAAACCGCGAATGGTAGATTCTTGATAGGCAGGAGTACAGCGGGTTCCAGAACCAAGGCTTGCAGATGCACAGATCAGTGGTAATCTAACTGAATGGGGGAAACATGCTCAAGGGACTGAACGGCCTACTCCTGTCATGATTTTCCTAAGTTCCTAAGCGATGCAATTTAAATTTGTATCTTGCAAATGTCACAAGCATCATTTCATGAATTTGTCAATGTATCTGATTCGTTTTATTTCAAAGCGCAGCTCAGCTGAGATAGTCACATTGCCATGTCATGAAAATTTATGTTTCCATTTTAATTCGATTCTTGAAACCAAGGGACACTTGCCCCCAAAAGAAGAAGAAATCAAAAATCACTCGAGGGAAGAGTCCTTTGAGTGATCAGAACTTCGAGTGTGTAACCTCTCTGAGCAAGAGCGGAAAACGAACGGCATCTTTGACACAGCCAACCGCTGCAAGTCACATTATATCATCAGCTTTGTATTAACATGGTGCCATCCTGTGTCACAATGCAATATATACATATATATATATATATATATATATATAAATTAGGAAATGTAGCAAAAAACAAAGATAATTTTCTGGGGTTTCAGTAATTGCAAGTTTCAGTAAAACAAGCCCTTATCATTTTACTCTCAAAATTATATGTTAATACGGACCTTTCAGAAAGCAATTAAAACATTATTTTTCTTTTGCAAGTTTTTTTAAAATCAAAAATGTATTCAATTATTAAAAAAATAATATTTACACTACAATAAAACAAGCCGGAACCCACCACCATAATACAATACAAAACATATATCCATAATAAACTACAATACAACTATGATACAATCCTTATTGAGGATACATTCAACACCCTGCGGAGCCCAGCGGTGCCGGAACTCCCTCAGGGTGCCTGTGGACAGGGCGTATTCCCTTTCCAACCCCACTCGGGCACGGACGTAACCCCGGAAAAGGGGCAGGCAGCTGGCTCGGGTAGAGCCCTCCACCGCCTGGCACCATGACCCGCGGATGGCCAGCTTGGCCAGGCCTTCTTTTGCAAGTTTGAGTGGGAAAGGACAACCAAGCGGTCACAGGGAGAATTTGTAAACTCCACACTGTCAGTACCAGAGGTCAGGTGTCTGGTGCTGTGAAGCAGTGGCACTACCAGCTACACCTCTGTGCCGCCCCAATGTTTTCCCTGTGGCAATGTGGTTTACTAAGTGCTCCTGCTTTCCTCCAATGCCACAACTTCATAAGTGAAAGGAGCTGAATTAGGCCATTTGGCCCATCAGGTCTACTCCGCCATTCAATTATGACTGATCTATCTTCCCCTCTCAACCCCATTCTCCTGCCTTCTCCCCCTGAACCCCGACACACGTACTAATCAAGAATTTATCAATCTCTGCATTAAAAATATCCATTGGCTTGGCCTCCACAGCCTTTAGTGTCAATGACAGTGTCAATGAATTCCACAGATTCACCACCCTCTGACTAAAGAAATTGCTCCTCATCTCCTTCCTAAAGGAACATCATTTTATTCTGAGGCTTGGACCTCTGGTCCTAGTCTCTCCCACTAGTGGGAACATCCTCCCCACATCCACTCTAGCCAGGCCTGACACTATTTGGTAAGTTTCAATGAGGTCCCCCCTCGTCTTTCTAAGCTCCAGCGAATATAGGCCCAGTGCTGCCCAACGCTCATCACATGTCAACCCACCCATTCCAGGGATCATTCTCGTAAACCTCATTTGGACCCTGTCCAGGGCCACCACACCCTTCCTCAGATACGGGGCCCAAAGCTGTCCCAAAAACATATTGATTGACTGCTATCAATCACTCCCAGTGCCACTGGATGGCAGGAGGGTCTGCAGAGAGTTGGGAGAGACGGTGGTTCACAGAGGAATAGAGGGGATCGGGAACAGATAAGATTGCCCTGAAAATGGTATAGGCTAGATGACCGAATGTCCTCCTTTCACCTTGGATGAAAAAAACAGAAATAGTTTCATGGGATCATTTAAGTCCAAACAAAGGATTGGTGAGGCCACATTTCAATGTTCTCTACTAAAGTCAACATCTCCTCAGTACTAGAACCAAATTGCAGAGCAGATAATGGAAATAACATGAAATAACGCCATTGAGTCATGTAGTGTGGAAAAATGCTTTTCGGCCCAACTTGCCCGCACCAACCAATATCTCCCATCTACACTAGTCCCACCTGCCTGTGTTTGGTCCATATCCCTCTAAACCTACCCTACCCTTGTCCCTGTCTGAATGTTTCTTAAACGTTTCTTAAATCTGTCTCAACGACATCCTCCAGCATTCCATACACCCACCACCTTTTGTCTAAAAAAGTTACCCTCAGACTCATATTAAATCTTTCCCCCTTCCCCTTAAATTTATGACATTCCTTTATTCTGGGCAAAACACTCTGTGTGTTTACCCAATCTATTCCTCTCCTCTCAGTGGAATTCTCTGCCTCAGAGGGCGGTGGAAGCGGTTCTCTGGATACTTTCTGAGAGAGCTAGATAGGGCTCTTAAAGATCGCGGAGTCGGGGGATATGGGGATGATCAGCCATGATCACATTGAATGGCAGTGCTGGCTCGAAGGACCGAATGGCCTACTGCTGCACCTTTTGTCTATTGTCTATTGTCATGATTTTTACACCACTACAAAATCACCCCTGATTCTCCTGCACTCCAAGGAATAAAGTCCTAGTCCGCTCAACCTCTCCCTCAGGCCCATGAGTACTGGCAACATCCTCGTAAATCTTCCCCGCACCCTTTCCAGTTTGGCAACGTCTTTCCTATAACGTGGTAACCAAAACTGAACACAATGCACAAAATAGGGCCACTTATATAACTACAACATAACTTCCCAAGTTCTGTACTCAATACTCTGACTGATGAAGGCCAGTGTGACAAAACTATATTTCTGAAGAGGATAATGCCACACAGTTGCTGCCATTGATTGCAAATGAATCTCTAACCCAACATGCTCATGTCTGTCAATGGAACTTGGACACCTTAATGTTGGACTCAGATGTGAGATTAGATCACTTTATCCTCATTAGAACGTTGACTAGAGTATTTGTTTGACTGGATTAAAGGGTATTAGATATAAGCAGGGGCAGAAAACACGGGGGGGCCAGAGGGGACACGTCCCCCCCATGTTTTGAGAGGTGGGGGACATCCCCCCCCAGACCTGCGCCTCATCCACAGCTAGGATCGATCCCGGCCGGCTCTCCGGCGCTGTCCCGTCCCCACTCGAGTGCCCCCCCCCCCCCCCCACGGGTGGCCAGAGAGGTTGGCAGTCAGACGCGAGCTGCATCCCCCAGGCCCACAGCCAGCGCAGAGAAGCAGCGCTAAACCCAGCTCACTCTGCCTGGTTAACCTGCCTGGGCTTGCGGGAAATATGGGCAGCGCAGAGAAGCAGCGCTGGTGTCCCGTCAGTCCAGTCAGGGCTATAGTTAACCCTGCGAGACAAGCAGAGTTGAGCTGCATTTAGCACCAAAGATACTAGCAATTTATTATTTGGTCAAACATGTCAAATGAATGAAAAAAAAGGTTTACTTTAATTGCCTGTTCGAACTTTTTAACCCGATTAGGATGCAAACCACAATTGACTTGCGAATGTTTCAGGGCCTCGGCTCCTCTAGTATCTTTGTTTAGTGCTGGATTGTGCCTCTGAAGCCTCGCGCATGTGTGTGTGAGTGTGCGCATGTGTGCACGCGCGCACGCGGCCGCCAAAAAATTGTGGCCCCCGTCCCCTCCATGTTTTGATAGCGAGTTCCGCTCTTGGATATAACATATAACATATAACATATAACAATTACAGCACGGAAACAGACCTTCTCGGCCCTTCCAGTCCGTGCCGACCATTTATTTTCCCCTAGTCCCATCTACCTGCACTCAGACCATACCCCTCCATTCCCTTCCCGTCCATATACCTATCCACTTTACTTTTAAATGTTAAAATCGATCCTGCCTCCACCACTTCTGCAGGAAGATCATTCCACACAGCCACCACTCTCTGAGTAAAGAAGTTCCCCCTCATGTTACCACTAAACTTCTGTCCCTTAATTCTCATGTCATGCGCTCTTGTTTGAATCTTTCCTACCCTCAATGGGAAAAGCTTATCCACGTCAACTCTGTCTATCCCTTTCATCATTTTAAAGACCTCAATCAAGTCCCCCCTCAACCTTCTGAAAGGTTGGACCAACTTGGATGGTTTACTCAACAGCCTGGTAGACGTTTATAACATTTTGAGAGATATAGGTAGGATAGGCAGTCAAAATCAGTTTTCCAGGGTGGAAATGTCAAATACTGGAAGACATAGAGTCATAAAGTCCGAGTCATAGTCATAGAGTCGTACAGCACAGAAATAGGCCCTTCAGCCCAACTTGCCCTTGCCAACCAAGATGACTCATCTACGCTAGTCACACCTGCCTACATTTGGCCCATTTCCATCTAAACCTTTCTTATCCATGTACCTGTACAAATGTATTTTAAATGTTGTTATAGTACCTGCCTCAACTACCTCCTCTGGCAGCTCATTCCAGATACCCACCAAAATCTGTGTAAGAATTTTTCCCCTCAGGTTCCCATTAAATCTTTCCCCTCTCACCTTAGACACATGTCCTCTGGTTCTTGATTCCCCTACTAATGGGTAAAAGGCGCCTTATAATCTATGGACCTATCTCCAAAATTGTTATTGGTAAATTTCTTTGTTTTTCTTGTGTTCTTTTTCCTATTTTTCCCCCCTTCCTCTCTATTAGTTTATAGACCTTTCTTTTTAGTTCTACCTTTCAAAAAAAATCTATAAAAAGAATAGAAGCTTTGTGCGAATGTAATTGATAAACAAACCGTGTTGCTATTATGTGTTTATGCTTCTTAAAAAAAAAATAATTAAAATATAAATTAATAAAAAGTGATAGGTAGACAAAATTGCTGGAGAAACTCAGCGGGTGAGGCAGCGAAGGAAATAGGCAACGTTTCGAGTCGAGGCCCTTCTTCAGGATGAAGAAAGGTCTCGAGATGGGGAGTTGGGGAGAGAGGGGGGAGAGGGGGTGGGGAGAGTGGGGGGAGAGTGGGGGAGAGAGAGGGGTGCAGAGAGGGGGGGGAGTGGGGTGAGAGGGAGGGGGGCTGGAGAGAAGAGAGGGGGAGAGAGGGGGGGGAGAGGGGGGAGAAGGGGGAGAGAGAGGGATGGGGAGAGATCTGCCCCTTCTATTCCCCTCATGATCTTATGCACCTCTACAAGATCTATCAACCTATCCATCCAAATGCATATATATCTTATGCCTCAGAATACTCTTTAGTACCTTGGCTGCCACAGATGTTGGGCTCACTGATTTATAATTTCCAGGCTTTTCCTTGCAGCCCTCCTTAAATCGAACTTTGTACACCTTAGGACATTTAGTGCCACCTCAACCATCCTCACTGTCCTATCCATTAGGCTGTTTCTTAAACGTTACGATAGTCCCAGCCTCAACTACCTCCTCTGGCAGCTTGTTCCATACCCCCACCACCCTTTGTGTGAAAATGTTACCCATCAGATTCCTATTAAATGTTGTCTCCTTCATCTTAAACCTGTGTCCTCTGGTCCTCGATTCACCTACTCTTGGCAAGAGACTGTGCATTTACCCAATCTATTCCTCTCATGATTTTGTACACCTCTATAATATCACCCCTCATCCTCCTGCACTCCAAGGAATAGAGTCCCAGCCTACTCAACCTCTCTTTGTAGCTCAGACCCTCACAACATCCTCGTAAATCTTCCCTGTACCCTCTCCAGTTTGACAACATCTTTCCTATAACATGGTGCCCAGAACTGAACACAATACTCTAAATGCAGTCTCACCAATGTCTCATACAACTGCAACATGACCTCCCAATGTCTACACTCAATACTCTGATTGATGAAGGCCAATATGCCAATAGCTTTTTTGACCACATTATCTACCTGCGATTCGACCTTCAAGGAACCATGCACTTGCACTCCTCGATCCCTCTGCTCTACAACACTCCCCAGAGGCCTACCCATCACTGTGTAGGTCCTGCCCACATTCCCAAAATGCAACACCTCACATGTATCTGTATTAAACTCCATAATGCCTTTCTTCACGGCAAACACAGAGAAGAAATACTAACTGAGGACCTTGCCTATCTCCTGTGGCTCCCATAGAGATGACTACTTTGGTATCTGAAGAGCCCTTTTCTCTCTCTCGTCACCCTCTTTCCCTCAATATACAGTACTTAAAAATCTCTTGGGATTTCCCTTAATATTATCTGTCAGAGCTAGCTCCTGCCCCCTTTTTGCCCTCCTGCTTCACTTCTTAAGTTTTCTTATGGTATAAAATTGACTCCCAACCATGGGGTAGGGAGGTTATTGTTCATATTGGTGGAAATGTGTCAGCCTCGATAACAATTAGCACGGGAGCACCTCAACGCTGTGTGCTCAGCCCCCTGCTGTACTCACTCTATACTCATGACTGCGTAGCCGGTCATAGTGCGAATTCCATCATCAAGTTCGCTGACGACACCACTGTTGTGGAACGTATCACTGATGGGGATGAGTCAGAGTATAGAAGAGAGATCGAGCGACTGTCCATATGGTGACAGCACAATAACCTGGCCCTCAACACCAGCAAAACCAAGGAACTTTTGTGGACTTTGGAAGGAGTAGGATGGGGACCCACAGTCCCATTTATATCAACGGGTCAATGGTTGAAAGGGTCAAGAGCTTCAAATTCCTGGGCGTGCACATCTCTGAAGATCTTTCCTGGTCCGAGAACACTGATGCAGTTATTAAGAAAGCACATCAGCACCTCTACTTCCTGCGAAGATTACGGAGAGTCGGTTTGTCAAGGAGGATTCTCTCTATCTTCTACAGGTGCACAGTAGAGAGCATGCTGACCAGTTGCATCGTGGCTTGGTTCGGCAACTTGAGCGCCCTGGAGCGGAAAAGACTACAAAAAGTAGTAAACACTGCCCAGTCCATCATCGGCTCTGACCTCCCTTCCATCGAGGGGATCTACCACAGTCGCTGCCTCAAAAAGGCTGGCAAAATCATCAAGCACCCACACCATCGTGGCCACACACTCATCTCCCCGCTACCTTCAGGTACAAGGTACAGGAGCCTGAAGACTGCAACGACCAGGTTCAGGAATAGCTACTTCCCCACAATCATCAGGCTATTAAACTTGGATCAGACAAAGCTTTGAACATTAACAGCCCATTATCTGTTATTTGCACTTTATCAGTTTATTTATTCATGTGTGTATATATTTATATAATGGTATATGGACACACTGATCTGTTCAGTAGTCATGCCTACAATATTCTGTTGTGCTGAAGCAGAGCAAGAATTTCATTGTCCTATCTGGGACACATGACAATAAACTCTCTTGAATCTTGAATCTATTAGAAAACAATATTCCTGCTATCGTTCACAGAAGCTAAAAAGAGAAGACTGATCTCCTGTGCTCAATTTGCAGAACCTAGAACAGTACAGTGCAGAGACTGGCTTTACTACCCACAATGACTGTGCCGAATATGATGCCAAGTTAAACTATTCTCTGCTTGCACATGACCCATTTCCCTCTATCCCCTGCATATCCATGTGTCTATCTAAAAGCATCTTGAATGCCACTATTATATATACCTCCACCACCACCCTTTGTCAGTACATTCCAGGCACCCTCGGTGTAAAAGCTTGCCTCACATACCTCCTTTACATTTTCCCTCTCTCACCTTAAACCAATGCTATTTAGTCTTTGATATTTCCATTCTGCGAAAAACATTCTGATTGTCTACTCTATGTATGCCACATAATTGTACATATTTCTGTCAGGTCTCCCGTCTGGTAAAACAGAAAGTGCTGGAGTAACTCATTGTGTCAGGCAACATCTCTGGAGAACATGTATAGATGGCGTTTTGGATCAGGACCCTTCTTCAGGTGAACCTATTTTACACTCTCTCCAAAGCCTCCATATCCTTCCTTTACTGGGGCAACCAGACTGCTTGCAATACTCCAAATATAATACGATACGATATAACTTTAGTTATCCCAGGAGGAAAATTGATCTGCCAACAGTCATAAAACAAAAAATACTTGAAACATGAAATTAAAGTGACAAGTCGAAAGGATTGCGGATATGCAAAGATTGGGGGGGGGGGGGAGGTGCTTCAGACTACCCCAAGACAGAAGGGGGAGGAGTTGTACAGTTCGTGGCCCATCCAATGTCCTATAAAGCTGCAACATGACTTCCCGACTCTTCTACTCAATACCCCGATGATGAAGGCAAGCATACCATATGCCTTCTGTTCCAACTCTATCCATATATGTTCCCACTTTCAAGCAGATATGGCTTGGTAAAATAACTTGGCACACTGCATGAAATAGCTGTTATTGGATTATTTTGTGCAGAAAGCAAGGATGATGAAATATTACCCACCAGAAAAATGTCAGCAGGCTACGTTAGAAAGAATGTCACCTCGTCATGTGAAGTAGCAGCAATTTACGTTCTCCATCATTTGATTAGTGGATTTACATCAGAACAAATAATTTTGCTTTGTGGATCAGTGTACGATTGTCTTTTGTATATAATGGGTGGCAGATACTGCAAGAGCACAAGACAAAAATAATGCATTGGAGTGACAAGAGATGTGAAGAATCTACAGTTAACAACATTAAAGGACAGAACAGCTGAGAAGATTATTGTGAGAAAAGAGAATACAGAAAAGATGCTGATGTATGACAGCTGAGGTTGACAGGTGAACCGAATGGAAGTGTCTTATCAAACTCAAGGCAGTAAATTGTATTCACTCCCAGGAAAATCATTTCTTTGTAGTGTGGTAACAATGAATTGCACTTTTATCGTTTCACTAATGAAGACTTAAAATGCCCAGAAATAATGCCAATAGAAATATTAAAAATGGAAATGTTGTTGTTTTCTTGTCTTATTTTAGCGTGTTAATTTGAGTTATTATGTAGTGTATGTGTGTGGGAGGGGTGGGAGAAATGTTTTTAGTCTCTTCCTTTTGGGGGGGACGCGACTTTTCTTGTCGTATCCCCCGTCTCCGTCTGCGCTGAGGCCTAATGGCGGAGCTGACAGCCTCCAACTGCGACCGACCTCGAGGCTCCGGAGGCAGAGCCAGCCAGGACTTACCAGCGTGGGTTACACAAAAAGCTGGAGAAACTCAGCGGGTGCAGCAGCATCTAAGGAGCGAAGGAGATAGGCGACGTTTCAGACTTCGGGGCTGCGGCGGGTTCCAGCGTTCCGGCATTCCGGCAGCCCGACTCGGAGCTGTGGCGGCTTTCCGGTGGCGGCGGCGGCGGCGGCGGCAGCGACTTCGGAGGCTCGGCCGCGGGCCCAGGGGACGACATCGTCGGGAGCTCGCAGGTCACAGGTTGGTGGCCTGTTTTTCCGGAGCTCCCGCGGCAACAGCTGCGTCCGCTGGACTGGAGGGCGGCAGCTTCGGCAGCTTCGACCGCCCCGGGCCGCGGAGTTGAACCGGCCCGTTCGCGGAGTGCGGTTCACCCGCGGGACTTATTTACATCACCCGGTGCGGTCACAACATCGGAGGCCTGGATCGCCTCAGCGGAGAGGAAGAGGAAGAACAAGAAGGGAAGAGACAAAGACAAGATATTTGACTTCCATCACAGTGAGGAGGTGTCTGGTGAACTCACTGTGGTGGATGCTAAAAATGTGTTTATTGTGGGTTTTGTTATATATGTATGACTGCAAGCAACGAAATTTCGTTCAGACCACAAGGTCTGAATGACAATAAAGTTTTCCATGAAGATTTCCATGAAGTAGTCCAGGGGGGTTCATAGGGACTGTCTTCAGCCTACATAATTAATACCAGCAACCAAAGACAACCACTCTGCCAACAGTACACTCCATTGGGAAGTCCAACTCGGGGGGGGGGGGGGGGGCATAATGTTAAAATTAGGGCTTTGTCACCGAGGTGCTGAAAAGGACCTGTCCCACTTTCACGACCTAATTCACGACCTCTGCCGAGTTTGCCCTTGACTCATACTCGCAGCATGGTCGTCACGAGGTCGTAGGAGGTCGTAGGAGGTCGTAGGTAGGTCGTAGCAGGCCGTGATGCTAGTCGTAGGTACTCATGGCATCAAATAGGTCGGGGCGTTTTTCTAGCATGATGAAAGATGTCCACGAGTAAAAAAGGTCGTGAATTAGGTCGGGATAGGCCCTTTACTCAGCACCCTGACACATAATGGTGAATGGAAATCTGAAAATCCCTCTTCAAAAACCATGGTATACATTGGAAATTCAGATTTGTTTAGTTTAGAAATGCAGCATGGAGACAGGCCCTTCAGCCCATTGAGTCCATGCTGACCATAAATGGCCTGTTCACACAGCCTCTATGTTATGCCATTTTCTCATCCTATCCCGACACGCCACACAGGAATTTACAGAGGCCGATTAACCTACGAACCTCTGAGGCAGCAGCTCTACCAGATGTGCCACTCCAGAAGAGTGATTTTTGCGGAATTGGAACTAATTATCTTTTGTTCAAGAAGAGTACAAAACTTTACAGAATAAAGCCAGCTCAAGCCATGTGAGCGCAAACTGATACATTGCCTGAGGAGACTGTACATCGACTCGAGCTATTCCTCTCATGATTTGGTCCACCTCTATGAAGGGTGATCTAATCTGAGGAAAGACATTCTTGCCATAGAGGGAGTACAGAGAAGGTTCACCAGACTGATTCCTGGGATGGCAGGACTTCCATATGAAGAAAGACTGGATAGACTCGGCTTGTACTCGCTGGAATTTAGGAGATTGAGGGGGGACCTTATAGAGGCTTACAAAATTCTTAAGGGGTTGGACAGGCTAGATGCAGGAAGATTGTTCCCAATGTTGGGGAACTCCAGAACAAGGGGTCACAGTTTAAGGATAAGGGGGAAGTCTTTTAGGACCAAGATGAGAAGATCTTTTTTCACACAGAGAGTGGTGAGTCTATGGAATTCTCTGCCACAGAAGGTAGTTGAGGCCAGTTCATTGGCTATATTTAAGAGGGAGTTAGATGTGGCCCTTGTGGCTAAAGGAATCAGGGGGTATGGAGGGAATCTATTTTGTATCTATTACCTCAATGGAGATGCAACTTTTTCATCGTATCTCCGCCCGCACTGCGGCTTTAACATTGTTAGGGATCGACTGCGGGAGCTCGAACCGCAGGAGCTTCGACTGTCCCGATCGCGGGAGCCTCGATCACCGACTGCGGGAGCTTTGATCGCACCGACTGCGGAAGTTTCGATTGCCCCGACCGCAGGAGAAAAGGAGGAAAGAAGGTATAAGTCATTTGCCTTCCATCACAGTGGGGAATGTGAGGTCGCCGAAAAAACAAGATGGACATGCTGCCTGCACTGGTGAGGATTCAGAGGGAGTGCCGTGAGTGCAGAGATCTCGGTGTTCTGCGGGGACATGGCTCCATGAGGACATCCCGGAGTCTAGTGCGAGTGTGGACGGCTTTCCGACTGTTTGGGCGGACAGGGACTGCAGAGAGAGTGACAGCGGTCGGTACAACTCTGATCACGTCACAGGGAAGGAGCGTGTGTGTGCCTGGACATTGAACTGATGGCTGTGGGTCTCCGCTTATGCTGTGGGCCCTGGGGATTCTCACACGCCGTTGTGGTGGCTGTTTAACTCTATGGTTAATTTTAATGTGGTTATGTATCTTGTTGCTTTTTTGTATGACTGTTGGCAAATCAGATTTCTTGTATGTTTACATACTTGGCTAATAAATTAATTACAATTGCAATTACAATTACAATTAAGAAACATTTGGGCAAGTACTTTTATGTCTATCTTTGGTTTAAACCAGCATCTGCAGTTCCTTCCTGCACACAGTGTCAGGGGTGGTGGTGGAGGCAGATACGCTAGTGGCATTTAAGAGACATTTCGCACATGGAAGTTCAAGGAATAGAGTGAATAGTATAGGAACAATAGGAACAAGCTGCCAGAGGAGGTAGTTGCGGCTGGGACTATCCCATCATTTAAGAAACAGTTAGACAAGTACACGCATAGGACAGGTTTGGAGGGATCTGGTCCAAGTGCAAGCAAGTGGGACTAGTGTAGCTGGGACATTGTTGGCCTGTGTACACAAGTTGGGCCGAAGGGCCTGTTTCCACACTGTATCACTCTATGACTCTATTTCCCTTCACCACTGTAAGACGGACAGCTGTATTACAACTGAGTGACAAAGCTCTGAATTTAACATCATAAATAGATACGGATAAATTCTGGGAGAGCCCATCTGTTAAAGTTCTGAATTGGGGACAGGGCATCTATAGCAGTAATGGACAGGAACTTTCTTGAGTAGATTGGAGTAGGTTGTTTGTGGGCAAAAGAACATCCAGGAAGTGGGATGCTTTTAAAAGTGTGATGACAAGTGTTCAGGGCACGAATGGATTGAGCGGCCAAAGGTGGTAGTTGAGGTAGATATTAAAACCACATTTAAAATGGCATATGTACAGGTTCATGGATAGCTCTGTTCAGTTTATTATTGTCACGTGAAAATCTCATGAGGTGCAGTGGAAATCCTTTTGCTGCGTACTATCCTGTCAGCGATAAGACTATATAGAATTATAGTCAAGCCGTCCACAATGCACAGATGCGGGATAAAGAGTATAATGTTTAGCCCAAGATCAAGTCCAGTAAAGTATGATTAAAGGTCGTTCGAAGGTCTCCAATGAAATAGATGGGAGGTCATGGACAAAATGTGTGGGAAGGAGCTGGTTTAGTCTGTCTGAAGAAGGGTCTTGACCCGAAACGTCAACCATTCCTTCTCTGCAGAGATGCTGCCTGTCCCGCTGAGTTACTCCAGCATTTTGTGGCTATCTTAGATGGGAGCCCAAACGGATAGGAAAAGTTTATAAGCATGTGGGACTCGTATGGATGGGGCATCTTGGTCGGCTTGGGCAGGTTGGGCAGAAGGGCCAGTTTCTGTGTTGTATGACTCTATGGCTGAAGGATTACATCTCCTTGGGAGGTTGTGCAGACTGGGAGAGCAGACTGTCCTAGCCTGGACATGAGGCTCACTCCTTGGCAAGGGCTTGGATCCAATCTCGGGCATTGCATCACAGTGGAGGAGACAGTGAAGGTGGAGACCCTAGACCTCCTTGCCTTCTTGTACTTTCACTCCCTGCATACACAGGAGCAGTAGGGACTTGTAAAGGAGCAGTGATATACCACCAGGGAGCAGCTTCATCTCTTCACTGGGCGGGGGGAGGGGGGTGCAGCACATTACCACTCTCAGCGAAAACTGGCTTGTTCTTGTGAACTGTTCGTGCTTCGCCAGAAGCCGCGGGATGCGGCTGGGGGACGTGCAGCTGCTCTGTGCAGCCCAGGGGTGCTGCAGGTCCACAGATCGCTCTCCTGCACCGGCAAGCCGATGACACCCGTAAACAGATTGCATTCTCACAGGGACAGGCATTTGACATGTAGGAACACACCTGCAGGAGACAGGGCAGGAACACACCTGCAGAATAAGGGGCAGGAACACACCTGCAGGATAAGGGGCAGGAACACACCTACAGGAGACGGGGCAGGAACACACCTGCAGGATTAGGGGCAGGAACACACCTGCAGGAGGAAGGAACACACCTGCAGGAGAAGAAGCAAGAACACACCTGCAGGACAAGGAACAGGAGCACACCTGCAGGAGAAGGAGCATGCACCCTTGCAACCCACACGCCTCCCCGATCATCAGGCTACTGAACCATCAAGTCAAACCCCAAAGTCAAACAAACTTTATTGCCATTTAGAAATACATTGATATATGCAGTTCCAAACGAAATTACGTTGCATTTGGCTCCCTGTGCAACACGATAATTAACTGGATAGACATGGATAAAATGGATAAAAAGGATAAAAGGATAAATAGACAATGTGGCAGCCCATTACATGGCATTCAGGAGTCTGATGGCTCGTGGGAAGAAGCTGTTGCAGAACCTTGATGTTCTGCTCCTTATGCTGCGATATCTTTTTCCCGAGGGCAGCAGAGTGAACAGACCGTGATGGAGATGTGTGGGGTCCTTTATAATACTGCTGGTCTTAGACACGCAACGTTTGGTCGCAATATCCCCGATTGAGGGGAGAGAGGTCCCGATGATTTTTTCCGCTGTCTTCACCACTCTCTGCACAGACTTCCAGTCGGAGGCTCTACAGTCTTTTTCTCCTCTAAATGTTCCAGGCTCAGATGGAGTACGGAGGATATAGCGTCCTCTGTGGAGCGGTTTGGCCTGTAAGCAAACTGGTATGGGTCAAGTGTGGAGGGGAGTCTGGAGGTAATGTGGTCCCTCACCAGCCTCTCGAAGCACTTCATCATTATGGGGGTGAGTGCTACAGGGCAGTAGTCATTGAGACATTGTATGTTGGATTTTTTTGGCACTGGTATGATGGCGGCAGTCTTGAAACATAATGGGACGACAGCCTGGTTCATCCTACCAACACGGTAACCCGACACGGTGGCGCAGCGGTAGAGATCCTGCTTACAACGGCAGAGACCCGGGTTGGATCCTGGTTACGGGTGCTTGTCTGTACGTTTTAGTTTGTACGTTCTCCCCGTGACCTGCGTGAGTTTTCTCCGAGAATTTCTGTTTCCTCCCACACTCCAAAGACGTACAGGTTTGTAGGTTACTGGTGTAGATGTAAAATTTGCCCCGTGTGGAGGATAGTGTTAATGTGCGGGATCAGTGGATGGAATGAGCTGTATCTCTAAACTAAAAAACTAAATAACCAGAGAGCAGTCCCGACCTACCATCTACCTTATTGGAAAGCTTTTCACTGTACCTTGGCACATGTAACAATAAACTAAACTGAACTGGAAACCCTCGGACTATCTTTGATCTTGCACTAAACATTATTCACATTACTCTCTTTATCATGTATCTATACACTGTGGATGGCTGGATGGTAATCATGTATTCTCTGACTTGTTCGCATGCAACAAAAGCTTTTCTCTGTACCTGTGACAATAAACTAAACTAAACTAAACTAAACTCACTCACTGCTGGGCTGGGCGAGGAGCTGGCTTTATGGGGAAGAGTGAATGGACACTGCCCGGTCCATCACGGGCACTGACCATTCCACCATTGAAGGGATCTTTCAAAAGTGCAACCTCAAAAAGGTAGCCAGCATCATTAAGGACCCACACCACCCTGACCACAACTCATTCCACTCCTGTCATCGCAAAGCAGATATAGTAGCAATGTTACAAAAGTTTGAGATTTAAAAATTCAAGTCTGCAATTTATCCCATCAGATAAAGCATAAAAAGAAGTTTAATTTGACACCTAATTCACTTTCATATCTTCAGTATTAAAAAAGTTATGGCCATTTTCATACTCTGAAATTAGCATCTTGTTCCCTATTGCTTTTCCATTGACTTAACTCAAAAGCTGTGATCAAGGAGAGTCAAAACCCAGAACTTTGTTGAAAATTAAGAGAACTGATGAAATTTTCAGTTATTATAGATTGAAGCATTCTGAAAAAAATATGAAACAATCTTACTTGGATGACCGGAAATTAAAGCATATAATTAGTTAGTTACCTAATTGTAGCTAATTACAAAATTCAATTACTAGATCTAAACATCTATCCATTTCTTAAGAAAAGGTTAACAATTTTAAAAAGCCTAAGTGTCCAAATAACATTCACACAAGAATTCACAATGTAACATGATTTTTAAATCTCATTGGCATTATTTATAGGCCAAATGGAAGGAATTTAGTGTTTAATTCCCGTAAATTAATGGCCATTTAAATCATCTTGCGAGTGGGATTTTGTGGAATGCGGTGGATTGGAACGTTGCAGTTTGCGGTGAATTTAACTCACAGTCGGCAGGAAAAACACTGCCGGTTCGTATATATTTTTTGTCCCCTTTTCACAACATGAAAATTTGATTAAAGGCTTCCTAAGAACCACGTTATAATGTAAAAATAAATCGTTTGGAACGTTGCGGTTTGCGGTGAATTCAAACCCCATATACGGCAGGAAAAACACTGCAAGTTCGTATGAAGCCTAAATCACCTTTACGCAACATAAAATTTGGATTAAAGTAATCCTAAGAAGCAAGTTTATATGTAAAATAAACAGCTTACCTTTATTTGTCCCGTACGGGAGATCCGTCCCGTTGTCAGCGTTGACAGCGTTAGAAGTTGATTTTTATTTTACTCCTGCGATTAAATAATCCAGTGATGTTTTTAAAAAACTTCATAGAATGGATGTCGGAGCGATTTCTCTGCAGCAGCTGGAACAGCCTAAGAAAGATCGACGCCGACAGGCAGGAGAAAACGGCATTTTAATCCCGCCCCCCCCCCCCCCCCTCAAAGGCGCCAAGTCGCGCACATGGCCTGTGACAGAACTGCAGCACCGCTGAAGGTAAGTTTTGTAACATACCTAGATATAGGAGTCTGAAACCGTGATGTCCAGGTTCAAGAAACAGCTACTTCACAACAACCTCCAGGCTCTTGAATACCACAAACACCAACTAAACTATAAACTGTCTTGGTTGCACTAAGGACTTCAGGCTTTTTGCAAAAATATTTGTGTTTTCAATATTTTTGTTTTCTTTGTTTATGATGTTATCTTTGAGTAGTGTGTTTACAGGCCTGTTATGCTGCTGCAAGTATGTAAGCTGGTTTATACCAAGCACCTGAAAGTGAGTTTCCACCAGGCCAGACTTGATTCATTAAGGACTGCATGGTGGTGCAGCGGTAGAGTTGCTGCCTTACAACGCCAGAGAACCAGGGTTCGATCCTGACTATGTGTGCTGTTTGTACGGAGTTTGCACCTTCTCCCTGTGTGTTTACCCCAGGACCTCCGGTTTTCTCCCACATTGCAAAGACGCACAGGTTTGTTGACTCGGTAAAGATTGGAAATTGCCCCTTGTGTGGTGGTGATGGGGTGATCACTGGATACTGGCGGTGTATGGGGTGATCACTGGTCGGTGCCAACTTGGTGGACCGAAGGGCCTGATTCTGCGCTGCATCTCTAAACTAAACTAAACTTTAAGTGCTGGAGCAACTCCGTGCATTAGGCAGCACCTGTGGATGGTAGCCACAAGGAACTGCCGATGCCGGTTTGCAGACAAAAAAGACTCAAAGTGCCGGAGTGACTGAGCGGATCGGGCAGCATCTCTGGAGGACATGGGTCTGATGTTTCATGTCGGGACACTTATTCAGCCCGGCCCACTCCTCATCCCACTGAGTTACTCCAGTACTCTGTTCCAGTACTCAAGTTACAGGAGGAGAATTAGGCCATTCGGTTCATCCAGTCCACTCCGCCATTCAATCATGGCTGATCTCTGCCTCCTAATTCCATTTTCCTGCCTTCTCCCCAAAACCTTTGAAACTCGTTCAAATCAAGAGTGTGTCTATCTCTGCCTTAAAAATGTTCCACTGACTTGGCATCCACAACCCGCTGTGGCAATAAGTCCCACAGATTAACTATCCTCAGACTAAAGAAGTTCCTCCTCACCTCCTTTCTAAAAGAGCACCCTTTAATTGTGAGGCTATGACCTCGCGTCCTAGACTCTCCCACCAGTGAAAACATCCTCTCCACATCCACTCTATCTATGCCAGCTCCCAACCTTTTTTGTCCCGTTCACCCCTGGCAACTTTAATAGCACATAACAATGTTATTTCACTTATTTATGAACAACTAATGATGAACAGATCATTGTATGCCAGAACCAAACACAGTCAGTCAATGAGAAAAAATATGTACAAATCCAGAATCAACAAATTTACCCCCTGGGTAGGCGAAATATACCCTCTGGGGGTAAATTTACCCCAGGTTGGGAACCCTTGATCTATGCCTTTCATTATTCTGTAAGTTTCAATGGCGGTCCCCCCTTCAACCTTCTAAACTCCAGCGAGTACAGGCCCAGCGCTGTCAAACGTCCACCATATACTAACCCACTCATTCCTGAGTCTTGTGTCTCCAGCCTTGATCTATGTTCCTTCAGTGTCAAAGAACACCTGCACCAGCACACCCGCCTCCTCCTTGTTGCATACCCTGCAGAACTGAGACACATTACATTACTTCACATATAATCAAAAAAAGGAGTAATGATTTAAAAAATGGAGAAATGCGACTGGAGTCTGCAGCTCCAGCTGCAATGCTGACACCAGCACTGCCACAATGGGACAAATGATTTTGGTGTGCACCGTAAATTTTGCAGTTGCACCTACAACCCTAATGATGACAGGTAATGAAAATTCAACAATGCTACACCAAAAGGCCGATGTTCCGACACGTGAAGAGGTTGAATTTCACAAGCAAATTTGGGCAAAGTGTACTTTAGTGGCTTTTTTGTAATGAATTTATAAATAATTTGTCGGCAAATTTATTTGCATTCAAAGTAGAGCTTGCGAATATTATGGCCATATTCTTTACGGCCTCATGAGAAGAAACTGAAAAATGTACAACGTGGCACACTTATCAAAACCTCGCTGGCTTTGATAATACAACTCGTAATAACTTTATTCAAAAACAGCTAAAAGTGGCAGCAATATTGCCATGTTTAGTACACTTTACATCGATCACAGTAATCAGGACTTCCTGTATAACCTCATAAAGTCTTGCTGCCATGCTGCAAGAGCCACTTATAACTGTAATGTAACATTAAGGCTATTACACTTTGATTGGTGTTAAGACACCCTACAATTTTAATAGAGTTGCATTAAAAGTACGGTTAAAATCGCATTACTGTTTTCACTATCAACTCTTTTGAAAAACTATATTTTGGGGGGCGGTGGTGGGGTGGGGGGGGGGGGTAGCACATCAATTTCTGTGGAAACAGCATGACACATAATTGTAACAATTTGATTAAATTTTTACACGTGTAACTCCCTGTAAAATACTTTGATAAAATCTGTATCTTTCCAGAGCAAAATGGACTCGCTGGTGTATACATAGAGTGGAAGATACTAAAATAATTTTCATGTATCATCATGATACAACGTGTAATTGACTACAATCTAAAGTTGCAGTATGAATACATAGAAACATAGAAATTACTTGCAGGAGTAGGCTGATCAATTCATCCTGCAATTGTTACTCTTCACAACAGAGAATCTACATCCCCAAATCAGGTGCTTGGTAGTTATCTAAACGCTGTAAGATTGTGGCTAGAGTCTGCAACTATAATGACAAGTAAACGATAAACATTTGGAGATTGTGCTCTGATGGTCTTGGGAACGTCAGGATTTCTCGACAAGTGTAGTTAACGCAGCAAACTCACCATTTCACATAGGGAGGAACCGCAGATGCTGGTTTGTACCGAAGATAGACACAGAGTGCTGGAGTAACTCAGTGGGTCAGACAGTTTCAATGGGGGAAAAGGAATAGGTTTACGTTTCGGGTCAGAACCCTTCTTCAGTCTGAAAGGTTCCGCCTCGAAACGTCACCAATTCCTTTTCTCCAGAGATGCTGCCTGACTTGCTGGATTACTCCAGCTCTTCATGTCCATCTTCGATCTTACCATTTTGCAGCTTTCTCCATTACCGCCAGGGAAAGTTGGTCAATGAATAGAAAGATTCGGGCAATTATGATTTTTCTAAACTAAAATAACCCCACACAAAATCTTACAACTTACACAACAGCGTGTGACATTTGACTGACATTATTGCACCTATACAAACTCTATTTTACATATGTCCAATGTGGTTTCCTCAGATAAATATTTCAAAATATAATAGATTTAGAAATGGAACAATTTAATGTATATTTATAATATGTCAGCATCTACCATCCTTGTATATTTTAATTTTTAGTTCATTCTGCATGAAATGTGAATCATGCTTTTTCTTCCTTAGTTTGCTCTCATTGAGAATGTTTCAACATGATTAAGTGCTCAATTTTCTTGACAACACCACTGTTGCTGGATGCCAAGGACGTCTTTGAACAGTGTGATGGTCTAAGTGGGGACACCCATGCCTCAACGTTTCTGATAGTCCTATTGTAGGGTCAAAACGAGCCATCCCTTCGCCTCCATTGATGCTGCCTGACCCACTGAGTTTTGGATTGGCTGAAAGATACCGCATGCAAACAGGCCCAATGGCTCCACGCTGACCCTCGATCATCTGTTCACTTTAGTTCTATGTTGTCCCACTTTCATAGCCTCTCTTTAACGCATGAGTGGCAATTTACACAGGGCCAATTAATCTGCAAACCCGTACGTCATTGGGATGAGTGGTGAGGAAACCAGAGCTCCTGGAGAAAACCCACATGGTCACGGGGAGAACGCGCTCCTGAAAACGGTGTCAAAAAGAGGGAAGGGAAATAATCATAGAACCATTGGTGACGTGTAACATGTTTATGAGGAGAGACTGGAGATAATGAGTCTGTTTTTCTTGGGATGGGAGAGACATACGAGGGGACGAGGTAAAGAAATTATGAGCACCTCGGCTGTGATGAGGAGTAAAATTGGTTTGAGTAAATTTAAGGAAACTTGTTTATCATCCAGAGGTGGTTACAATCTGGAACACACTATTTGAGAACAGGGAGAGAACAAGTACTAATACTATATATTTTTAAAGTATCTCAACGAACGCTGAATCATTAGGATATAACTGTCTCCAGAACCAGTGTTTAGTGTAGTGGCACCAAACGTGGTGAATAAAGGTGGGACGTCAGGCTGTTGTTTATTCAGTAGTGGCATGTTAAGTTGGTGCGCTAACCATATTACAATGTTGCTGTAGCTGAGTGAGGTCGTACTCTCGGGCTCAGCTATCTGTTGACTCCTTAAGGTCTCGAGGTGAGAGACCTTAAAGGGCCTGTCGTACAAGCATGCAACTCTATGCAATGAACGCGATCAAACTAGAAGCGGGGGCCGTGCGGAGGTCGGGTGATCCCCTGTACAGGGCCGTTCCCACCAGCATGCGCCTGCATGCGGCAAGCGCAACCAAACCGGCAGTAGGGGCCGCGTGGAGGTCGGGTGAGTGGCGCAACGCGGCGCAAAGTGAGGCGAACTTGGAGCGAAGTCTAAGGTAAGTTCGCCAGGACAGAGAGGGGCACACAGAGAGGGGCACAGAGGCACACACACACAGAGGGCCATGGAGCCACACACATAGAGGGTCACGGAGGCACCTACAGATAGGTTTATGGAGGCACGATGTCGAGGCGGTGTGTAATGCATCGAAGCGACTGCGAGCCGACAAGCCGTTGCCGCGCGGAATTTTTGAACATAGTCAGTTTTTCGGAGCCCCGCGCGATGTCAGGACGAACTCCGCACAATTCCGGACGGCTCCGGCGATCGAAGTGGGACCGGCCCCGCGACGCCGGACGGCTCAAGCGACCACGTTAGGTTGCGCTAATCGCAGAGAGTTGCATGCTTGTAGGACAGGCCCTTAAGTACCAGGACACTCCCTCTAGCTCATGACATCATGTGCCTGCCCTTGTATCTCCTGACAAGGGTTCGAGCATAAGTGAGCCGTGTTTAGGCTGACGCCACATTATTATCACGTGTCCTGAAGTACAGTGAAAAGCTTTTGTTGCATGCTATCCATTCAGCTAAAAGACCATACATAATTATTTTTAAAAGCTGGATCAAAGAGATAGGTCTTAATAAGTATCTTAAACAGAACTAGGTGGTTCCTAGTGGTAAACAGTGTTCAGAGATGTGGAGGCTGGACGGCACTGGGGGGAGTTGAGTGGGGATTGGACAAGAGATCAGCAATGCAGGAGAGGCATAGGGTTGGAAAAGATAAACATGACCAAGAAATGGAGGTGCCATACTAGGGCATGCTGGGAAAATGTCAAAGAATAGAGGGCATAGCTTAAATATCAAAGACTAGAGGGCACAGCTTAAATGCCAAAGACCAGAGGACATAGCTTTAATGTGAGAGGGGCAATGTTTAAATAAAGATGTGCATGCAAGCTTTTTTTACACTGAGGGTGGTGGGTGCCTGGAACGACGCATTGCCAAGTGTGGTGGTGGAGGCAAATACGATAATGGCATTTAAGAGGCTTTTAGATAGGCATGTGGATATGCAGGTAATCGTTTACCTTGGCAACATTTTCAGCCATTGCGGGCTGAAGGGCGCATTCCTATGCTGCATTTTTCTACGCACAACGTTGACATGAATGGCAAGATGATTTTAATTGAGGAGCTTTTCTCTGGTAACTAAGGCAAGTCATCAAGCTTTTGGTTATTGGGTAAGTAGGATTAGGTGTAAGAGGAGATGACTTGAATAACCTTTCGAATTTGAGATAAGGTTTGGATTGGATTAGTCTAGCAGTAGGTATTTCAGTGCATTAGCAGCAAAATAGATGAGGCAGGCTGGGGCAGTGTTCAGTAAAGAAGTCTGAAGAAGGGTCTCGACCCGAAACATCGCCTATCTCCTTCGCTCCTTAGATGCTGCTGCACCCGCTGAGTTTCTCCAGCCTTTTGTGTACCTTCAGTAAAGAACAAATGGCAACTAAGATAGACACAAAACGCTGGAGTAACTCAGTAGGTGAGGCAGCATCTCTGGAGAAAATGAATAGATGACATTTTGGGCTGAGATCCTTCTTGACCCAAAATGTAACCTATTCCTTTTCTCCAGAGATGCTGCCTGGCCTGCTGAGTTACTCCAGCTTTATGTGTCTATCATCAGTGTAAACCAGCATCTACAGTTCCTTCCTACACAAAAGGCAACTAATTGTATAGTTTGAGTTAAATAAGGCAATAAACCATTTATGTTACAAAGTCCTCAGATCTATTGAACGATTATTGCCTCTCTTAGCCATAATACCAGTTAAGTAGAAAAACGTAAATACCATACATGCAAAGAAAAGCTACAATTAAACCAAATGTGTAGTACTGTGTTAAATTTTGGTCATCCTGCTATAAGAATCCTGCTATATTTAAAAGGGAGTTAGATGTGGCCCTTGTGGCTAAAGGGATCGGGTGGTATGGAGAGGTACGGGATACTGAGTTGGATGATCAGCCATGATCATATTGAATGGCGCGAGGGGCTGAATGGCCTACTCCTGCACTTATTTTCTATGTTTCTATGTTTCTAAGAAGGATGTAATTAAGCTGGATTTGAGGCCCTGAGCTACAGGGAATGTTGGGCAAGCTGGGACGTTATTCCTTGGAGCACAAGAGGCTGAAGGATTATGTTGTAGAGATGTATAAAATCATGAGGGGAATAGATAGGGTGAAAGCACAGAGTCTTTTACTCAGGATAGGGGAATCAAGAACCAGAGGAAATAGGTTGATGATGATAGGGGCAAGATTTAATAGGAACCTGAGGGGCAACATTATCATACAGAGGGTAATATGTATATGGAACAAGCTGCCAGAAGAGGCAGTGAAGGTATCTAAAAGACATTTGGAGAGGTACATGGATAGGAAAGGTTGATATGGCAAATGGGACAAGTTTAGATGGGGCATCTTGGTCAGCATGGATGAGTTAGGCCGAAAGGCCTGTTTCTGGCTGTATGGAATTTATTTGCTTAGAAGCTGATTTAGAATGATAATTTGGAATTTCTTTGCTTAGAAGCTGATTTAGAATTATCATTCTAAATCAGCTTCTAAGCAAAGAAATTCCAAATCTGGCATCTGTCCATTTCCCAAGACTTGGTGGGGTGGACAGTTGGGGATCAAGCTAATTTCTAGTTCCTGACCATGGTATTTTACCCACTCAAATAGCATTTCTCCTTCACGTTTCTTCTCAGTATTTAGTTTAGTTTTAGTTTAGAGGTACAGCGTGGAAACAGGCCCTTCGGCCCAACGAGTTCACACCAACACCAGCACTATCCTACTCACACTAAGGACAATTTATAATTTTACGAAGCCAATTAACCGACAAACCCGTACACCTTTGGAGTGTGGGAAAAAACCGGGGAGAACGTACAAACTTCCCCACGCGGGTCGCGGGGCGACGTACAAAACTCCCAACAGACTGCACACACCAATCCCAGGCCTCTGGCACTGTAAGGCAGTAGCTCTACTTCCGCACCACCCTATTTCATGTCATTTAAAAAAATGATGTTTTAATAAGGAACAGAATGGTACAGGGGATTGTCGTGCTATCCTGTGGTACGCAGTCCGATCAGAGGTGATGGTGCCCATGCATACCCATGTACTTGCAGCACCCATTGAGCTGAGAGTATTACGTCTGCGACTGGGAAACAATCAATTTAATTTACCGCAGTTCATTACTGGGTTTTTGCTAGTCACAAAGTTAACAACGCACACTTACTGTGTAATCATTAGAAATGCAAAGCATGTTTCCATTATTTATGTATGCATCCCATACTTTACACCACACGGGAATGCTGTGTTTGCCCGTTTCACTTTTCAACAGGAGACTATCACAACCAACAGGATAGTAGGTGTCCTAAAATGTCTTAATTCAGAAACTGAAAGAGTGTTAACTGAGTCTGATTAGCTCCATTTATCTCTAATTAATTACCTTTACCTAATTAGACACCCTGTTTCCAGTAGACATGAAGTCAAGTAGACTAGATTATTAGTGTACTCAATGTGCCTTTACAAAATCCTGAAATTAATGAAACGTGGAAAAGAATCTGCAGTTTTAATTGCACAGGTGTTGCCTTATGGCAAAGCTTTATCATCTGATTACACCAAGGGATTATTAGTGGCTTTTTATATAGAGGACGAGCCTGTGAAATGTACCTTGGCAACAGCTCATTAGTTTAGGGTTGTTACTGTATTATTTATTACGTTCGGCCCTCGCTATTATCTAGATTGATTCATTGACCTGTATATGTTTCCTATTCTCCTCATAGAGCACATACACCTTTGAATACTGCTATGAATTCGCAAAAGAAATAAATGTTCCTGTCTGCTGGTAACCAAATCTCATGTTGCTATAAATGATGCATAATATTGTTTGGCTAATTTAGTTGTCAAGGTTGATTAAATAATTCAAGTGCAAAGCCAAGAGTGCCTACAAACAGCAGGTGTCAAAAGTTGACCCACTGAACACTTCAAAAAAAAACTCAAGAGACACCACAACCTTTCACTTGATATTTGCCGTAAGATATGTACATAACGCACATACGTTGCCTCCACATTCATCTTTCAGTTTCAGTTTCATTTTACTTTATTATCACGTGCACCGAGGTGCAGAGAAAAGCTTTTGTTGAGTGCTAACCAGTCAACGGAAAGTCAATACATGTTAATCGAGACATTTAAACTGTACAGATACATGATAAGGGAATAACGTTTAGTGCAATGTAAAGCCAGTAAAGTCCGATCAAAGAGTCCGAGGGTCACCAATGAGGTAGGAAGCTGGGAAGAAACTGCCCCTGAATCTGGTTTTCACACTTCTGCACCTTTTGCCTGAACGTCTTCTTGTGTATGGCGTGCACAGCCTAAAGTTGTGACACAACTTGTTCTATTTGATCTTATTTGATTGTGCACGTCGGGTTGATTTCATTCGTCCTTTCAAACAGGGCGGACCACGTGAAGGTTGCAATTTCCCACCCCATTTTGCCTGAAGGGAGAGGGGTGAAGAGGGAGTGGCCAGGGTGGGACTCGTCCTTGATTATGCTGCTGGCCTTGCCGAGGCAGCGTGAGGTATAAATGGAGTCTATGGAAGGGAGGTTGGATTGTACGATGGTCTGGGCTGCATCCATAATTCGTTGCAATTTCATGCAATCTTGGATGGAGCTGTCCCCGAACCAAGCCATGTTCATATCAATGATGGGGGAAATTATTTGCATTGATTAACGTTAAACCGTTGCTGCACACAAGCCCTCCAGATAGGTATTTCAGTAGCTTGTGGGCTTTGACCATGCATGCAGTGGTTTATTACACTAAGGAACCTTCCCTCAACAATTCAAACAGGAGTGAGCCATTCAGCCCTTAAGCCTCCTTTGCCATGTATTGTTCATGGCCGGTCATGCATTCATTCCAGCTACTGGAACATGCTCGATACTTTTTAATCTGCTTGACTGACGTTATGATATCGACCTCAGTCTTGGCAGCTCTAAATACCAGTGGGTTCAGATTTTCATCGCCATTTGTGTGAAAATCTGCTTTGTGATTTCATGCTAATTTTAAGATGATGAATACCAAGGCCACAGAAGGCTGTGGAGGCCAAGTCAATGGATATTTTTAAGGCAGAGATAGACAGATTCTTGATTAGTATGGATGTCAGGGTGGGGGGGGGGGGGGAGGCAGGAGAATGGGGTTCAGAGGGAGAGATAGATCAGCCATGATTGAATGGCGGAGTGGAGTTGATGGGACGAATGGTCGAATTCTGCTCCTATCACTTGTGAGCATTCTTTAAAAATTGAGACCTACAAAAATTGTCGATTTAGATTAGTAAATGTTTTTACCACCCTGCAATTTAAATTTCTGATTTTTTTTTGCATTCTACGGGAATAATTTTATCAATCGGCTTGTGGTTTGGGACATATTTTGAGAAGCATGTCACTCACAGAAGAACAGTCCGTGCTTTCAAAATACATTTTATTCATCCCCTCATATGTTCATCATTAGCACCAGCAGCTAACTCGTTCTTACCAATACTTGACCCTTTCTCTTTATTTCAATAATCTGTTATGTACTTATTAATGAGCTCTTGAAATGAGGCAGTTGAGATTGTCTATTTTGGTAAAAAAAATAATTGAGAGGAGTCGGCCTGCAATTCCACCGAGGCCTTGTGAAGATGGAACAAACTGTGAGACATAATGAATGTCAACAGAACTCAGAAGCACACGAGCTTTTCTAAGTGAATCACTGTATAATAAATGGATTGCTCAATCATTTAATGAAAGTTCTCCCATTTTCCACAGACTTAGACAATAGACAATAGGTGTAGGAGTAGGCCATTCGGCCCTTCAAGCCAGCACCGCCATTCAATGTGGTCATGGCTGATCAACCCCGATCTGTACCCCGTTCCAGCTTTCTCACCATATCTCCGCTATCTTTACGAGCCCTATCTAGCTCTCTATTGAAAGTATCCAGAGAACCTGCCTCCATCATCCTCTGAGGCAGAGAATTCCACACTCACAGCTCTCTGTGTGAAAAAATATTTCCTCGTCTCCGTTCTAAATGGCTTACCCCTTATTCTTAAACTGTGGCCCCTGGTTCTAGACTCCCCCAACATCAGGAACATGTTTCCTGCTTCTAGCGTGTCAAAACCCTTAATAATCTTATATGTTTCAATGAGATCCTCTCTCAGCCTTCCTACTTGGTTGTTGGCTGTTGCTCCTCACTTTCTGGGAGGGAAAAGTGTTTTCACGAAGCAAATGTCAACTAGATTTTCGGGAGGTTGAAGATGATTATATTGGAAACAGAGAACATGAAGAGGCCTCAGTAACTTGGAATGAGTTTCTGTTCTCGGGTCTGCTGGGAACATCAGCAAATCACAGGCATGTTGCCAGGGATTTCCAACACAGAGATGCCACAGAGATGAAGCAAAACATGATTTGGGTCTCACTTGGAAGAGCATAAAGGGCCAGTCCCACCAGCATGCGCCTGCATGCAGCAAGCGCGACCAAACCGGCAGTGGGGGCCGCGCGGAGGTCGGGTGAGTGGCGCAGCGCGGCGCAAAGTGAGGCGAACTTGGAGCGAAGTCTTAAAGGTAAGTTCGCCAGGACAGAGAGGGACACACAGAGAGGGGCACAGAGGCACACACAGAGAGGGCCACGGAGCCACACACAGAGAGGGTCATGGAGGCACCCACAGAAAGGTTCACGGAGGCACGACGTTGAGGCGTTGTGTAATGCGTCGAGGCGACAGCGAGCCGACAAGCCGTTGCCGCGTGGAATTTTTGAACACGGTTAGTTTCTCGGAGCCCCCGCGATGTCGGGACGAACTCCGCACAATTCCGCATGGCTCTGGCGATGGAAGTGAGACCGGCCCCGCGATGCCGGACGGCTCAAGCGACCACGTTAGGTCGCGCTCATCGCATGGAGTTGCATGCTGGTGGGACAGGCCCTTTATGACATGCTTGGTATACATAGAACACAGAACTATACAGCACTTCTAATAACACAGTTAAGGGCCTGTCCCACTTAGGCGACTTTTCAGCGGACGCGCGGCACTCGCCTGAAAAACCGCGAGCTGGAACGGCGACCTTCAGAGCAGAACACACACACACATCGCAAAGGCGGGGGCCAGGGAAAGCGGGGGAGCACTGTCTGAAATTCACACAGTGCAAAGCCAAGATGATACAGACACACAAACCGATGAACAGGAAGATTAAGACGGCTAGCACAGTGTACGGTAAATCCTTTAAAAAATCGGCGGGGAGTGGGGTGGAGAATGGGGGGAAGAAGGATTGGAGACACTTTTAAGACGTCAGAAAACTTTTAATAAGCCAGAGATAGACAGCTGTGATGTTTAGCGGGCATCTACCGGTCGGTTTTCCTTGGTTCTGGCGTACGTTTCTTTCCCCCAATGAGCCAATGAAAATGCCCGGTCAGCAAAGGCGATTAACTAAAACTACCTACGGCTACCTCAACTACCTACAACTACATGGCGACCCCACTACCACCGCACCTACGACTACAGGATTATCAATTTTCTCCATGGCGACCAATGGTGAAGATTTTGTGGCGACCATACTGAGGCCGCGACTAGTTCCCAGAATGCGGGAACTCTTCGCGACCATGAAGGAGACTCACCAGAGACCACCAGCGAACATGTGGCGACCATGTGGCGATCATGAGGCAAGGGCTGAGTCTCCTGCACTCGCCTAAAAAGTCGCCTAAGTGGGACAGGATCTTTAGGCAAATTAGCACACCCCTCTCTCATGTAAGATGCATTATAATTGAGATATGTGTGGGGTGGGTAAATGGTGAGGAGCAAATAAACATGCAAACGCATACGTTAGGAACAGGAATTGATAATTCAGGCCCTCAAGCCGATCCATCGAAGAAGGGTCTCCACTCGAAATGTCACCCATTCCTTCTCACCAGAGATGTTGCCTGTCCCGCTAAGTTACTCCAGCATCATACCATATGATTATCAATAGCCTGAACACGTCCTCAGCTCTGCATTCCTGCCTACCTCTGGTAACCCACAGCAACTGAAGTATCGCTGCAACATCACTTATTCGTTCAACACCCTCATTCCCTCCAAACTGGTTGCCCAGCCCACGGAACTGGGTCTCTGCCCATCCCTATGCAACTGGATCCTCGACTTCCTCATCAACAGACCACAGTCTGTAGCAGTTGGCAGGAAGCTTTCCTCCTCGATAACCATCAGCAGGGGAGCACCTGGAGGCTGCGTTCTCAGCCCCCTGTCATTCTCACTCTATACCCATGACTGTGTAGCCGGACACAGTTCCAAGTCCATCTTCAGACTCGCCACCGTTGTTGGACGAATTACAGATGCCGATGAGTCAGAGTAAAGGAGCGAGATCGATTGATTGACCAAATGGTGCCATAACAACAACCTTGATCTCCACGTCAGTAAAACCAAGGAACTGATTGTTGACTTTGGAAGAGGGAAGTCAAGGATCCACAAACATGTCTTCATTGAAGGGACGGTGGTAGAGAGAGTCAAAATCTCCAAATTCCTGGCCGTCTATATCCCTGAAGATGTCCTGGGCCCAATACATTGATGCAATTGTGAAGAGAGCCCATTAATGCCTCTGCTTCCTTACAAGATTGAGGAGATTCAGTATGTCAACGAATACTCTCTTGAGTACAGCATATTGACTGGTTGCATTATGGCCTAGTTCGGCAACTCGGATGCCCAGGAATGAAGAAGATTGTAAAATTGGTGAACACTGCCCGGTCCATCACGAGTTCTGACCTCCCCACTATTGAATGGATCTACAAGCGTTGCTGCCTCAAAAAGGCAGCCAGCATCATCAGGGACCCACAGCACCCTGGCCGAACTGTCATATTATTGTGTGTGTGGTGTTCACAATGTACTATGTTTAGAAATCTGTTGTGCTGTTGCAAGTAAGATTTTCATTGTTCCATTTCGGGACATATGACAATAAAACACTCTTGACTCTGGACGTATTAGTCATGCAAATCAGCAGAGGTTCAACATGGCTTGGGAGCACAGATAAGTAAGCACTAATGGAGCAAACAGGGCAAGTGCTCAGATCGGTTCCCACGCAACAAAAGCTTTTCACTATCCTCAGTACACGTTGACAATAAACTAAACTAAACTCTTTCCTGACTGTAGTTTGAGAAGCCTTTGGGTTAATGGAGGATGGAATCTGCTCAGGAAGGAATGGTATGGTCAGCACTGTGGCGCAGCAGTGGTGATGATACCGCATTGCTGCAACAACTCTGTAATTCTAACTTCTTCTTGTGTCTGGCGTGCTCAGCCTAAAGTTGTAGGTCAACTTGTTCTATTTGATCCTTTGTTTGTGCACATCAGGTTGATTGCATTAGTCGAAACAGGGTGGACCACGTGAAGGTTGCAATCTCCCATCCTGTAATTCTAACTGGAATGCCGTAACACGATAACACTATATTCTGCACTTTGGTCGTTTTTTTAACTTTGCACCACCTGTTGTACTTGTTTAATAGCTTGATTGGATTCATGGAGTTTAGTTTAGTTTAGTTTAGTTTAGTTTAGTTTATTGTCAGTTTATTGTCAGGTGGACCAAGGAACAGTGAAAAGCTTTCATTGCATGCCAACCAGAAAGCGGAGATCTCGATGCACGATTACAATCGAGCCATCCACAGTGTGCAAAGCTAGCACATCTGACATGGCTGGACAGCAAACAAACAAAGTTTATCACCGTATCTCAATAATGTGACAACAATCAATACCAAGTACCAATACCAGCACCGATCCAGGTTTAATCCAGATCTCAGGTGCTGTCAATGTGGAGTTTACAGGTTCTCCATCTGATCATGTGGGTTTCTTCCAGGTGTTCCCGCTTCCTCGCACATTCCAAAGGTGGCCTTTGTAAATTGCACTTACTAATGTAAGTTGGTCAATAGTAGAATTTGGTGCAGCTGATGGGAAGGTTGGGAGAGAGTATAATGGGATCAGTGTAGGATTAATGGGAACACAGACGGTGCAGATGCTGGAATCTTGAGCAAATCACAAAGTGCTGGAGGAACACAGTGGGCCAGGCAACATCCGGGGAGCTTGAACAAAACATAAAATGCCGGAGGAACATCAATCCGAAGATCAGTAAGGTCCTGATCCAAAATGTCATTTGTCCATTCCAGGCTAAAAAAAAGCTTTGTGGCTTCAGCCTATTCCTTTTTTGGTCATTAATTATGTGACCGTTGTGTGAAATGTGTAACAGTGTTGGTTCATATTCACACAGATTGTAAACTTTTGTTCTTTTTAATGTATGACCGAAATAAACTATTCATTCATTCATTCATTCCCTCCCCAAATTCTAATTCTCCCCAAACTCCCTTACTTACGTAAGAATGCTGTTCATCGATTACAGCTCAGCATTCAACACCATTATACCATCAAAATTGATCGCCAAACTCGGTAATCTGTGCATCGCTCCTTCCCTCTGCAACTGGATACTGGACTTTCTAACCAACAGACCCCAGTCTGTTAGGTTAGACAAGCACACCTCTTCAACCCTTACCCTGAACACCGGCGTTCCACAGGGCTGTGTGCTGAGCCCCCTCCTTTACTCCCTCTTCACCTATGACTGCACACCTGTACATGGTACTAACACCATCATCAAGTACGCAGATGATACAACGGTGATTGGCCTCATCAGCAACAACAATGAGTCAGCCTACAGGGAGGAGGTCCAGCACTTAGCAGCATGGTGCGCTGACAACAACCTGGCCCTTAACTCCAAGAAGACCAAGGAGCTCATTGTAGACTTCAGGAAGTCCAGGGGCGGCACGCACACCCCCATCCACATTAACGGTACGGAGGTGGAACGTGTTTCTAGCTTCAGGTTCCTGGGAGTCAACCTCTCCAACAACCTCTCTTGGACCCACAATACCTCAACTCTGATCAAGAAGGCTCACCAGCGTCTCTTCTTCCTGAGGAGACTGAAGAAGGTCCATCTGTCTCCTCAGATCCTGGTGAACTTCTACCGCTGCACCATCGAGAGCATCCTTACCAACTGCATCACAGTTTGGTATGGCAACTGCTCTGTCTCCGACCGGAAGGCATTGCAGAGGGTGGTGAAAATTGCCCAACGCATCACCGGTTCCTCGCTCCCCTCCATTGAGTCTGTCCAAAGCAAGCGTTGTCTGCGGAGGGCGCTCAGCATCGCCAAGGACCTCTCTCACCCCAACCATGGACTGTTTACCCTCCTACCATCCGGGAGGCGCTACAGGTCTCTCCGTTGCCGAACCAGCAGGTCCAGGAACAGCTTCTTTCCGGCGGCTGTCACGCTACTCAACAACGTACCTCGGTGACTGCCAATCACCCCCCCCCCCGGACACTTATTGTTATTTATTCAAATCATTTGCTGTGTCACTCTTCCAGGGAGATGCTAAATGCATTTCGTTGTCTCTGTACTGTACACTGACAATGACAATTAAAATTGAATCTGAATCTGAATCTGAAATGCTGCCTAACCTGTTGAGTTACTCCAGCTCTTTTTGTTTTGCTTTAGTGTAAATGGGTGTATGATGATTTGTACGGACTCAATGGGACAAAAGACATGTCTCCGTGCTGTCTGACTCTACGTAATGCATGCATAAGTATTTCCGATTCAAAGCATGGATTCAGGACGAACAATGATGAGGCCCTATCTACTAAAGTTGCATAAATTAGTATTCAAGGCAGTACATAGCACCAGGCATACCCGGTTAATAGTCCGCACGGAAAACAAATTAGACTTTAGAGATAGATCATGGAAACAGGCCATTCGGCCCTACACGTCCACGTCAACCAGCGATCACCCCGTACACTAGCATTATCCTACATACTAAGGACAATTTACAAGTTACCGAAGCCAACTAACCAACAAAACTCTACATCTTTGGAGAGTGGGAGGAAACCGGAGCACCCAGCCAAAACCCACTTGGTCACAGGGAGAACGTACAAGCTCTGTACAGACAGCACCCTTGGTCAGGATTGAACCCGGGTCTCTGGCGCTGTAAGGTAGCAACTCTGCCAGTGCGCCACTGTGCCGTCCAATTGATACACTAGAATTGGAAGGTAGACAAAAATGCTGGAGAAACTCAGCGGGTGAGGCAGCATCTATGGAGCGAAGGCAATAGACAACGTTTCGTGTCGAAACCCTTTTTCAGTCTGAAGAAGACTGAAAACGTTGCCACACACTCATCTCCCTGCTACCTTCGGGTAGAAGGTACAGGAGCCTGAGGACTGCAACGACCCGGTTCAGGAATAGCTACTTCCCCACAGCCATCAGGCTATTAAACTTGGCTCGGACAAAACTCTGAACATTAATATCCCTCCATCTGTTGTTTGTACTTTATTAATTTATTAATTCATGTGTGTATTTACGTTTATAATTGTAGTCAATGCCTACTATGTTCTGTTGTGCAATGCAAAGGAAGAATTTCATTGTCCTGTCAGGGACACATGACAATAAACTATTTTGACCTTTGACCTCTTTTGACCTTTGACCTTTGACCTATCTCCTTCGCTCCATAGATGCTGCCTCACCTGCTGAGTTTCTCCAGCATTTTTGTCTACCTTCAATTTTCCAGCATCTGCAGTTCCTTCTTAAACATACTAGAAGTGGAATCAAGTTGTGTGTGAATTAAAAAGCCCACAAAAAATGCCAGTATCTAAGTTTGTCCAGCCCTTGAAAGTTTAATGAACAAAGTACTTCACATTTCATTCCACTATTCACAGCTTCATTATTCTGCAAAACATCTATTCAACGAACACGAATAAAGACAGGTTTCAATAGGTGAAAGTAGACAAAGACAGGTAATGGGACTCTACAAGTAAATTCCTTACCTCCTGCATAAATAAATCCTCCTAGCCATTAAAAGCTTATAAAAACGCACGGGTTTCCACTGTGTGTAATGATTTTGGCATTTGTCATCAAACTCTGAACATATCCTGTCAACAATAAACAGGATTGAGTTGATCTACTTCATTATTCCAACTTTGGTTTCTTTCGCAGTTGATAAGATCTAGAATTACTTTGTCTGCTTCATGTGGATTTGTTTGCGCGCCTGCGTCCAGGATACTTCCAATTATAGTTCCAAACCAAACTTCAGTATTTCAATGTGATCGCTTAATTGCATATTTCCGATGCCTATATCCATATAGTGGTGAGATTTTTCCTGGTTATTCGAGAGGATGCTATTTCCCAGGTTCAAAGCAGGCAACCAATATCTACCATCAGGGCACCTTGCCTTCTTCGACCGATTGATACATATTTAGACTTTAGGCTTTAGAGATACAGTGCGGCTACAAGCCCTTCGGCCCACCAAGTCCACGCCGACCATCGATCGCCCTCTACACTATTACCATCCTACACACCAGAGAGATGGGTGGTGGTGGAGGATGTTACATAGTGGTGTTTAAGAGGCTTTTAGATAAGCACATGGATACCCTGGGAATGGAGGGATCTTCATCATGTGCAAGCAGAGGAGGCTTGTTCAACTTTGCATTTTAAGGTCATAAGGTCATGTGAAAGGGGCAGAATTAGGCCATTCGGCCCATCAAGTCTACCCTGCCATTCAATCATAGCTGATCTATCTCTCCCTCCTAACCCCATTCTCCTGCCCTCTCCCCATATCCCCTGACACCCGTACTAATCAGGTCCTTTGTACAACCAATTTGTAGGTTATAGTTTAGTTGGTGTTTGTAGTGTTCAAGATCCTGGGGGTTGTTGAGAAAAGGCTATTGAGGAGAAGATTCATTGTGATCAGCCATGATCACCATGAATGGCGGTGCTGGCTCGAAGGGCCGAATGGCCACCTCCTGCACCTATTTTCTATGTTTCTAAGCTGTTCCTGAATCTGAACATCACAGTTATCAGACTCCTATACCCTCTTTCCAATGACAGGAGTGACATGAGAGTTGTGGCCAGGGCGGTGTGGGTCCTTGATGATGCTGGCTGCCTTTGTGATGCAGTGCCTCCTATAGATCCCATTGATGGAGGAGAGGTCAGTAGCTGTGATGGGCCGTGCGATGAAAACATGATGGAAGAAGCTGACATTACTTGGCCCACAGGTGGAGAATGAGACCATTCATTACTAAACCTGTGTCTTGCGTCAAACGTGAATGGAGTGACTGCAGCACTGTACACAGAACTGGTGCGTCTTCATACTTCCAGTGCCGTGAAAGCTGCTCCAGTCTTGCTAACATTCTTGTGAGTCTCGTTTGCACCCTTTCCAGCTTAATACCCTTTCTACGGCTGGGTGACCCGAACAGCACACAATACTCCAGGTGAAGGGTCTCGACCCGAAACGTCACCCAGTCATTCGCTCCATAGATGCTGCCTGAACCGGTGAGTTTCTCCAGCATTTTTGTCTACCTTCGATTGTTCCAGCATCTGCAGTTCCTTCGTAAACATACTCCTGGTGTGATCACACCAATACCTCAATGCCCTGACCTATGAAGGTATGCGTGCAAATCAACCAGTGAGCTTTTTTAACTCCTACATGGGGAATGTCAGAGGCAGTATTTATGGCCCATCCTTAATTGCCCCTGAGGAAGTGACATTGCATTGTTTTCTTGAGCCACCATGCAGCACATTCGGCCATTTCAGGAGGCAATTAAGAGTCAACTATAATGCTCTCTTAAAAAGTTTGCTCTGCAAATATTCCCTACACACATTATTTTTGCTTGAAAACACCATTCATTATCATCTGTTTTAATTAGTTTTCTTTTCTCAGTCGGTTAAACCATTAGTTTATCCAAAAAACAATTCGCTGTCCAAATTATCCAATTGTAACTGAATTGAATAACTTATTCTGTCCATTTTAAGGACCTCGGATATTCCTCTTTAAATCCACCGTGCATGCAATCAAAATTGTTACTGAAACAGGGTGGCACAGTGGCGCAGTGGTAGAGTTGATGCCTTGCAGCACCAGAAACACGGGTTCGATACTAACTGTGGGTGCAGAGTTTGCATGTTCGCCCTGAGTTTCTTTAGGTGCTCCAGTTTCCTCCCACATTCAAAAGACATACAGGTTTGAAGTTTAATTGGCCTTGGTAAGATTTTTCCTAGTGTGCAGGACAATGCCAGTGTACGGGGCGATCGCTGGTCGGTGGGCTGAAGTGCCTGCTTCCACGCTGTATCTCTAAAGTCTAAAATCTAAAAGCCTAATACTCTTCTTTAATCCATATTAATCGATGGTTTAATTGGAGGGTGATGTAAGAATGGACCAGTATCAGGGAAATTAGATCAAGCTTGAATTGCAACCCAATAGAATGAACCTATGCCTACCATTGGATTCTGCTGCCGTGGATGCACAGTGCTAGCTGAAAGGCAATAGACAATAGACAATAGACAATAGGTGCAGGAGTAGGACATTTGGCCCTTCGAGCCAGCACTGCCATTCAATGTGATCATGGCTGATCATCCCCAATCAGTACCCCGATCCTGCCTTCTCCCCATATCCCCTGACTCCGCTATTTTTAAGAGCCCTATCCAGCTCTCTCTTGAAAGCATCCAGAGAACCTGCCTCCACTGAGGCAGAGAATTCCACTGACAAGACTCTCTGTGAGAAAAAGTGTTTCCTCGTCTCCGTTCTACATGGCTTACTCCTTATTCTTAAACTGTGGCCCATGGTTCTGGACTCACCCAACATCGGGAACATGATTCCTGCCTCTAGCGAGTCCAAACCCTTAGCAATCTTATATGTTTCAATGAGATCCCCTCTCATCCTTCTAAACTCCAGAGTGTACAAGCCCAGCTGCTCCATTCTCTCAGCGTATGACAGTCTCGCCATCCGGGGAATTAACCTTGTAATTGCCCAAAAAGGCCAACGATAGTTGAGTCATGGAGTTATACAATATGGATACAGGTCCTTCAACCCGACTCATCCATGCCAACCAAGGTACTGCCTGAACAAGTCCCATTTGCTCATAACGTTTCAACCCTATCCTATCTTAACCCTCTAAACCTATCCTGTCCAACTGTCTTCTGAACAGTGTTATTGGACTTTCTAAAGGCTTAGAAACATAGAAACATAGAAAAATAGGTGCAGGAGTAGGCCATTCGGCCCTTTGAGCCGAATTCAATGTGATCATGGCTGATCATCCAACTCAGTATCCCGTACCTGCCTTCTCTCCATACCCCCTGATCCCTTTAGCCACAAGCGCCACATCTAACGCCCTCTTAAATATAGCCAATGAACTGGCCTCAACTACCTTCTGTGGCAGAGAATTCCAGAGACTCACCACTCTCTGTGTAATAGAATCAACAATGGACAAGCCTTTCATTATCTTCATACTTCTGCAAGAACTCTAATATCCCCACCAGCACCATCTCCTTCCATGTGTAATTTAGACTTTTGACTTTGGAGATACAGCTCAGAAACGGACCCTACTGCCCACCGAGTCAGCGACGACCATCAATCACCAGCACTATCCGGATACTGGAGCACCGCAGATAAACCCATGCGGTCACGGGGAGACCGGTGCTCCGGTTTCTCCCCACATTCCAAAGATGTAAAGGTTTGTAAGTTAATTGGGTTTGGTAAAATTGTACATTTTGCACATCACAGGGAGAACGTACAAAATCCGTACAGACAGCACCCCTAGATGGGATTGAGCCTTGGTGTCCGGCGCTATAAGGCAGCAACTGTACCACTAATTCTTTTTTTTTCTATCAGTGAGGACTTTGGCAAGATTCAGGTGACTGCCTATATTATAAACCCGTGGATGACGCAGTCAGATTGAATGTTGCTGTCAGGCCCCTTGGACACTTTGGCGGAAGACCACTGATCTCCCTCCACCACATCCCAGGATGTTGCTGTTTGGGAACCTTACGTTGCCTGAAAAATCGTCCCATGTGAATGTGTGGCAGGATAGCTTACTTCATTGGCAGATGTGGTCTGAGTCACTGAAGATCCTTACAGTACTACTTTACCCAAGTTCGCAAGATGAGTCATAGAAACATAGAAACATAGAAAATAGGCGCACGAGTAGGCCATTCGGCCCTTCGAGCCTGCACCGCCATTCAATATGATCATGGCTGATCATCCAACTCAGTATCCCATACCTGCCTTCTCTCCATACCCACTGATCCCTTTAGCCACAAGGGCTACATCTAACTCCCTCTTAAATATAGCCAATGAACTGGCCTCAACTACCTTCTGTGGCAGAGAATTCCAGACACTCACCACTCTCTGTGTAAAGAATGTTTTCCTCATTTCGGTCCTAAAGGAATTCCCCCTTATCCTTAGACTGTGACCCCTTGTTCTGGACTCCCCCAACATCGGGAACAATCTTCCTGCATCCAGCTTGTCCAACTCCTTAAGAATTTTGTGAGTTTCTATAAGATCCCCCCTCATTCTTCTAAATTCCAGTGCGTACAAACCGAGTCTATCCAGTCTTTCTTCATATGAAAGTCCCGACATCCCAGAAATCAGTCTGGTGAACCTTCTCTGAACCCCCTCTATGGCAAGAATGTCTTTCCCCAGATTTGGAGACCAAAACTGTACGCAATACTCCAGGTGTGGCCTCACCAAAACCCTGTACAACTGCAGTAGAACCTCCCTGCTCCTATACTCAAATCCTTTCTCTATGAATGCTAACATACCATTTGATTTCTTCACTGCCTGCTGCACCTGCATGCCTACTTTCAATGACTGGTGTACCATGACACCCAGGTCTCGTTGCATCTCCCCTTTTCCGAATCTGCCACCATTCAGATAATAGTCTACCTTCATGTTTTTGCCACCAAAGTGGGTAACCTCACATTTATCCACATTATACTGCATCTGCCATGCATTTGCCCATTCACTCAGCCTATCTAAATCACCCTGCAGCCTCCTAGCATCCTCCTCACACCTAACTATACCCCCCAGCTTGGTGTCATCTGCAAATTTGGAGATGTTGCATTCAATGTCAAGAGTGTCAAGAGTGTTTAATTGTCATGTGTACTGTAAATGGAACAATGAAATTCTTACATGCAGCAGAATAACAGGCTGTAAACACAATAGATTCAGAAAAAGCAATATTAGTGGAAAAAATGTCATAAGGTTAAAAGGTCATAAGTGTAAGAGGCTTTCAGATAAGCACGTGGATATCCCGGGAATGGAGGGATCTTCAATCATGTGCAAGCAGAGGAGACTTGTTTAACTTGGCATTATACGGTCATAAGTGAAAGGAGCAGAATTTTTAGGCCATTCGGCCCATCAAGTCTACACTGCCATTCAATCATAGCTGATCTATCTCTCCCTCCTAACCCCATTCTCCTGCTTTCTCCCCATATCCCCTGACACCCGTACTAATCATGTCCTTTGTACAACCAAGACAATTTGTAGATTATAGTTTAGTTGGCGTTTGTAGTGTTCAAGATCCTGACGGTTGTTGAGAAGAAGCTGTTCCTGAGCCTGGATGTCACAGTTTTCAGACTCCTATACCTTCTTTCCGATGGCAGGAGTGAAATGAGAGTTGTGGCCAGCTCGGTGTGGGTCCTTGATGATGCTGGCTGCCTTTTTGAAGCAGTGCCTCCTATAGATCCCTTTGATGGAGGGGAGGTCAGTAGCTGTGATGGGCCGGGCGATGAAAACATGATGGAAGAAGCTGACATTACTTGGTCCACAGGTGGAGAATGAGACCATTCATTACTAAACCTGTGTCTTGCATCAAACGTGAATGGAATGACTGCAGCACTGTACACAGAACTGGTGCGTCTTCATACTTCCAGTGCAGTGAGATATCTCAATTGCTTTGTTTTTTTTCGTTTAGTTTAGAGATACAGCCCTTCGACCCACCGAGTCCGAACCGACCAGCGATCCCTGCACATTAACACTATCCTACCCACACTAGGGAAAGTTTAACATTTACACCAAGCCAATTAACCTACAAACCTGTACGTCTTTGGGGTATGGGAGGAAACCGAAGAATTCGGAGAAAACCCACGCAGGTCACGTGAAGAACATACAAGCTCTGTACAGATAAGCGCCCGTAGTCAGGTTGGAACCCAGGTCTCTGGCGCTGTAAGGCAGCAACTCTACCTCTGCACCACCGTGCCACCTGATTGCCTTGTTGATTGTTTGTAGTGTGCATTGAATATTGAATTTTCCCTTCATATTTCATAGTTCCTTGTTGTAGATGTTTTTCCCACTTCTGTCTCTTGAGTTTTTCCTATCTCCCGCCAGTTGTTGCATCCCATTATACATACAGAGGTTTACCATACAGCCTGTTGCCAGCTCATCCTCCTGGCTACAATTGTTACAGGCTTGGGAAAGCTCAATCTCGCCTGGCTTTTGCTGTGACGTTATTATTAATGCATTCATGGGGCGTGTGCCTTGGATTCAAGTGCAAAGTTTAAAAATTGAATTCTTATCCATGTTACGTTTTTCCCTTTCATCTATTTCCAATATTGCATTCAGAAAAATGTAACACACTACCGCTATTCTATTTTGCATGTGTTACAATGATACTCTTAACCATCTCAGAAATGGCGTCAGGCACAGTGACACAGCGGTAGAGTTGCTGCCTTGCAACACTAGCGATCCGGGTTCGATCCTGACTATGGGGGGTGGAAGATTGCAACCTCCACGTGGTCCGCCCTGTTTCGACTAATGCAATCAACTCGACGTGCACAAACAGAAGATCAAATAGAACAAGTTGTCCAACAACTTTAGGCTGTGCACGCCACACAAAAGGAAAATAAGATCCTGACTATGTGTGCTGTTGTGCGGAGTTTGTGCGTTTTCCCTGTGACTGCGTGTGTTTTCTGCGGGTGCTCCAGTTTCCTCCCACATTCCAAAGATGTGCAGGCTTGTTGGTTGATTAGCTTCTGAAAATTTTCCCTTGTGTGTAAGGTAAGACGAGTGTATGGGTGATTGCAGGTCATTGTGGACTTCCACACTGTATCTTTAAACCAAACTAAACAATGCACATTGCACATTGTACAATGCCCATTGTCCATGAATAAATGGTCTGGTAAGTGCTATTCGGCCTATATATTCTGACTGAGGTATCTGACAAAAAAATGTATTTGCATTGTTTTTTAACACAGGCACTTCCTGATTTACACAAGGGTAACGTTCCCTGAAGCCTTAAACACGTCAGATTTGATGCAAGTCAGAATCACCATCCACATCACCTGCCCGAAATGAGCCTGAAGAAGCATCTCGATTCAAAACATCACTTACCCATGTTCACTACAGATGCTACCTGGACTTCTGAGTTATTCCAGCACTGTGTCCACTGCTGTTTCAGCAGCATCCGGCTAAGTTCAGGGCACTTTCTGCGACGTGCGGCCTTCTGGGTAAGCCGCGCCGTCATTGCTGGCTTGTTTCTGATGTAAACTTGAGTGATCATATAGTGTTGTGGAAATTACAAACTTTACATAAGTGCAAGCTTACATAAGTCATCTATTGCATAAGTCGGGGAGTGTCTGTACAAGTGAAAATCTGGGGCAATGAGACCTATTACGACAAGAACTGAAGGTACTGGATATTCTAATAACCATCTTCACCGGAGCTATTTAACTGTTAACCCAAAACACCTGCCTCCACATTGAATGGTTCTGTGCAAGGACACGGAAACCCATTCACAGTAGCCATTGCTGTTATCCTGCCATTTTCTAAATGTTGGTGTCCTGGATCGATGGTGGTAATAATGGCAGAAAATTCTCAGATACTCACAGAAGGACATTTACCTGACCTGCACAGAAATAAAAGGCATCAGTTCCAACCACAAAGTGGAGACAACGGCACACAATTACCAACTGTTCTGTCAACTAACT